>CAMOHE010053724.1:198815-257912 GCA_946598075.1 Artocarpus hirsutus
GGGGGAGAGGAGGGAGAGGGGAGAGAGAGAGAGATAGAGAGAGAGAGAGTAGCATTTATTGGTTGTTATTCATTTAATTCTTTCTTTGTGTGCGTATCCTTACAGGAAAACAAAATACGTTGTTGCAATCTCATCATTGGGAATGGGACGGAAACATCAATGGCTTTCTCACCATGTTCAAATATTATTTTCTTTGGTATCTTTTCCCTTTTTAAGTTACTTCCAAGGAGTATCTAATATGAGTGTTATGCCCGCTGCGTGACATTTACAAGTAAACACTGATTATTTGTGCGTGTGAGGAAAAATTCTTGGGGCACTATTAATAGGCTTTATCGGTGCCCGTGAAGGTCGCAAGTAGATAATATTACAACAAATAAGGATGCACTTATTACAATAAATCCTATGTTGTTGGATCCATCTATTATCAATATGGCGTGATCAACGCTATTAAATATGTCATTGACATTATTTGTGTGACAAAGATTGTCGAGTGTACCATTAACACTTTAAAAAAAAAAAAAAAGAATAGGGATAGGGGTTCAAGGTCTAGAGCTTAATATTGGAGGTGGGGTGTAATCGCGCCCTGCCATATCATTTAAAAAATTTAGAATTCTTTGTAAAGTCTTGTAGTATTTGAGTCCATTAAATAATATTGTAAAAAAATCATTAGTTAACTACTATTGGGGACACTAAAAATTAGACAGGTAATTTGAATCCGAGACTAAACCTACAACCAGGTACCATGTGTCAACATTTTGAATTAGGGTGCTTGATGATGAGGATGAAATTGAAAATAACATTAAAAGTAAATTTTAAGATAACTAAGATCCATCTTAGGTAAAATTTTTATCGTGAATAGACGTGTATTTGTTTCTAACTTTATTTATATTTATGAACGGGGATTTTTCAATGAAAGAAGGATACAAAATTTTGTTCTACTTTTTTTTAATTTTTTATTTTTTAAGTGAAAACTTATACCAGATAAAATATTGGAATTCTCGTGAGGATACTGCAAATTAACTAACACGGTTAATTGATAATTGGTCAACAATAACTAAGTGCAATTTTAGGCCAGAGGAAAAAGGAATATACATATATATATTATATACAGATTGTTTGGAAAACTATTTCTGATCAATAAACAGTATAAAGCTCTAATATGTTAAAAAGTAAATTGTTATAATGTAAAGCTCTCACATGCTACAGTTCTTAAACTTAAAATTTCAATTTCAACTTTAATTCCAAACGGCCTATTATCCTAATTAGTCGATGTTACTAAGCAGGAGTAATAAATCTTTTTCGTTGTTTTGGGAACTTGCATCAGCATGTGAGATTGTCTCTTGACAATGTGCATAATAGTTTACTTTATTTTGTTGGTTTTATTGTAATGTGCATGAGTCATGGGGCTCATGTGACCAAGAAATAAAAAAAAAGAATTAAAATGGGAGCAAAATCCCTACATAGAAAAACCATAGTCGTCCAATATTGGATCTTTTGACCCTTCAGAAATTCATGTGCTTTACAATCATTCGTTGGTTAAGATAATGATTGTACACCATTCCCAACTTATTAATACTAATGAAATAATAACCGAAAACACAGCCTAATTAAATATATAATAGTAAATCAACTCTTAAATCTGATTGTACGATTTGTCTGTTCTCTCATTCTTGACCAAATAATTGGATTCCATTAATACATTCTTATTAAAAAAAAAAAACAGGTTGCCCAAATTTTATTTCCTCATTTGTTACAAAGTCCTTGGTTAATTTTTTTTTAATAAAATTTCTGTCCATATATATATATATATATATCCATGATGCTTGTGGGAGCTTGTGCCATAATTAGAGAAAACACAAAATCAACTTGTTTAATTATCGTCTCTATAACGTACATACGTAGCTATACATTATGCCATTATTTTGTCACATTATGATGATAATACTCCTATATATGCACAATGATTATTGATATAATATTGATATCTATTCAATGTGTGTACTTTGTGTGTGGTGACATTGATATATTGGCGATAACTGCATGTTATTTGGTACAAAAAAAAAAGGACAATTAATTCACTTTTTTTTTAGGGGAGGCAATTAAGTATATAAGCACATATATGTATATATGCTACCTGCAACTTTGAACGCGTTTGAAATAATTAACTGAAGAATGCATAGAACAGAACTCCATCAACCCCAACCATGACGTTGTTAGTAAGTTCCAAAATAAGATAGCTAGCCATTTTAAGGTCGTATCAACTATGAACATGTTGTAAATTATTTCAAAGTTAGTTATTCTTTTAATTTGGTTTGATTTCAAGTCTCTTATAGTTTCATGTATTTTTAAGAAACTAGTAGCCCGTTTGAATCGTTAGTACGAATTAAAAACACTATAGCAATTTAATTTTCAAGAGAATAAATATTGTAACAAAACCGGTTTGAACAGAATGAGTTAGACTGAACTAGTTTTTTTAAAAGGTTAAAGGTTTAAGCTTCGAGGACTTGAATGTATTTGGAAAAGGACCTAGAGGAAGTGATGTATTGGGCAAGTAGAAATTAGAAAAGAATTTTAAACGCTACAAAAACATGGAAAAGGTTTGTAATAGCATATGCTTATGATGTATATCATAACTATTAATGCATGGTCATTTCTTTGTAAGCGATCAAATAATTACAGAAGGGTATTTGATATTATTGAACTAAAAGGACATCCATGTTCTCTGTGTACTAAGATGTCAACTTGTGGGCTCATTACTTTGTATTTTTTTCCCCTTCACTCATTTAAAAAAATTGGGGTTCCACATGGAATTTCTTGCAAGGTGCCATCTTCTCGATCTTCTAAAAGCCCCAAAAATCTAATAAACAAAAACTCTAGCAATTCAATAAATAACATTAAATGGGGGGCATCACAACATATACAGATATCAAGGCAAAGCTTAAAGAAATAATAGTCTTTAGAGGGCATCGGATGCCTAGTAATTTTTGACTGTCTCTGCCAAGACAGTTGCTTAATTGCGCAAATTGAAATAGAAAACTCCTTATTATTGGAGCTGTGAACTTCCATCTTACTGACAAGTAACAGAAATATTTCACATGAGCTTCAACTGTGTTTTGAACAATGTAAATTATCCCTGTTAGAATTCTTAGTTCAAGATATTCGTGATTTTATAGAACATTAAAATAACAATACCATAGTCCTAAGATTACATTATCTTAGATTATCAAGAAACTAAATTAAAGAATAAATACATATATCCATAGAAGCAACTATCAATTCTTTTATGAAATTAATATGATGATAGATAAATGGGTTATTGTCTTCCTCAATCAAATCATTTGAGTTCTTCATTATGTTTTTTCTCTTCTTGATAGGGAGAGGAGAAAGTTGTCAAATAATTTGATGTCTTAGGACCATAATCCATAATATCTTTATATACTTTTTCACTAGGTTCTATTAAACCTAATTGGGTCTTAGTCATAATATAATTGTTATATTTAATATGTTGCCCACAAAATATCTGAAACAAAATTGGGAACATTATATATATGTTAACCTTTTAGATTGTAGGTTGAAATATGACATATGGAAAAGCCTTTTTGAAAAAATGTTATAAATCATTTTTTTTTACTCTTGTATTGATTTTTGTGAGTAACATATAGTATAAAAGTTTATTTTTGCTAGTGGCCAAATGACAGTGAGCATAAATATCCCAACAATCCGTCCATATATAGAAATTAGAATCTAACCGGAGAGAATCAAAACATTGGATGCAAGACGAGACTAAATTAAGATATGTTTTCAAAACAATTGTGGTTAAGTATTTTTTTTATATATATATATATATATATATGGCATTTGTTTGATTTTGCATACTTTAAGTTATACTACAAAAAAATAGACTTTTAATCATAACAGTGTTTAACCAAATTTTTAGTTACAACAAAATGTTGTGATTAATATGTTTTTAATCACCTTTTAATTCAATTTTTGTTGTGATTAAAACTTTTAACCATAAGGTTTTTGGTCATATAAATATGCTGTGGCTAAAAACCTTATGGTTAAAAGTTTTAGTCAAAATAAAAATTGAATTAAAAGTTGTAACCAAATGCACATTAGTCACAACAAAATGTTTTAACTAAAAGTTTGGTTAAAAGCTGTTATGATTAAAAGTCTAGTTTTTTGTAGGGTTATGATATTATATTGTTCTATAATAAAAGGAGATTAAGTAGTGCGTCTCATATCCTCATCTTCTTCGGCACATGGCAATCCCAGGGACCACCAGGGAATGGAGAGGGTCTGAACTAGACTCCCACTGTCCCTGTACCTGGAGATATTGCCCACCTCTCACTATCCAGTAGTAGGTTATCAATATGTTGGCATGACGATTCTATCCCTGGATGGAGGAAATGAGGAGTCTTAGTAAAGGCATCCTCACCATTACACCACAACCCTCAGTAATATTATGATATTATGGTTTATTGAGTCCTCCTAGTACATGTAATTTTTTTCTTATTGCAAAAATGCTCCACATCTAACTTTTATAGTAACTATATATTAATGTCATTGATAGAGTGAAAAATAGTACAACAATACTATTACTGTAAAATTTTGCCTCATACCCTGAAATGAGTTGTTTTCTTTCTTTCTTTCTTTCTTTTTTTTTTTCAAGCAATTGAATTCAAAGATGGCTGGTGCAGCTAGAGACATAATTAACATATCAATTTAGTTTTCTTTCACTAGTATTGAAATTATTAGTCCAAGTTGTTGTTATACCTAATCTCTTTTTTTTTTTTTTCATTTTTTTATGAAGTCACAGGTTTACAAGATTAAGGATAGTCAAAACAAAAAAATAAAAAATAATAAATAATTACGATTAACGACAATATTGTGGAAACCGAGACAATTGAGGCTTCAAAAAGCAGCAAATCTACAGATGAGGGGTGATCAATAATCACTACCCTTAGGGATTAAACAAACAGAGACCCTTGATGGGGTTTGCTCAAGATTCTTCAGTTTTAGGGGGGAGGCAGTTGCACTGTGACTCTCTATCAACCGACGTACAATAATAACTTTATTTAGTATATTATTAGTGATTTATAAAAACAAAATACTAAATAATATAATATTAGAATTTAATATTCTTAACAAATTCACTACTCCTCCATCTCCATCTCCATCTCCATCTTCTTTTATAAATTGACACTCACAGGAAGAGCTACAAACAAACAAACAGCTACACCTTAGAGAGAGAGAAAAAAAAGACGCACGCTTCTTTTTCTTGTTATAATTCAAGCCAAAAATATCTTTTGTACTCTGATGGATTCATCAAAAAAGTCCAACAAGATCCGAGACATTGTTAGGCTTCAACAGATCCTAAAGAAGTGGAAGAAGATGGCAAATGCTTCTAAGAACAGCACTACTAGTACAACAACTAGTACTACAAGTACTACTGCTACTACTGGTTCATGTAGCAGTAGTAAGAGCATGAAATTTATCAAGAGAACTCTGTCATTTAACGACGTCTCGGGCACTTCGAACGACGTCGTTCCAAAAGGGTTTCTTGCTGTTTGTGTCGGGAAGGAGATGAAGAGATTCATCATCCCAACTGAGTACTTGAGACACCAAGCTTTTGGTATTCTGCTTAGAGAAGCTGAGGAAGAGTTTGGTTTTCAGCAAGAGGGAGTGCTCAAGATTCCTTGTGAAGTGGCTGTTTTTGAGAAGATTCTCAAGCTGGTTGCAGAGAAAAAAGAGGTTTTCGTCTTGCATGAGTTGGGATTCACTGCAGACAAGGACAAGATAATCAGTTGCTGCTCACCCACATCTGATTGTGATCAGCTCACTCCTCACCACCCACAAATGTGTAGATGATCTTCAGAAAAATTTTCTTTTTCTTTTTTTTTTTTACCACTTTTGGGTTTTTTTTTTAAATTTTTATTTTTATATTTTTTTCAAGTGTTTTGTGAAGGAAAAATTAAGTATTGACTGAGAGTGAGAGAATAGAGGGCAGGAACATTAGAGACTTGAATAATAAGGTAGATTTTCTTAAGACATTTTCCTGTTAATTGAAGGGAATATATAGTTAATATGATCTGGAGATCGTCAAGTTTATGTGATTGATCAAAGTTGTATGTTGTGTCTACCATCATTTTTATGAAAAGAAAAATCATTTTTCATATTATTGAAAAGAAGATCACATTGACTTTCTTGCTTAATTTCATTTGATTTAAATGACATTATATACATGACTAAATACCCTCTTATAAGGACTCATTCTTTTGTGAAGCTTAATCATGAAACAACATAGCTTTTGCTCTTTTTTACCCCAAAAAGAAAGAACATAGTTTTCTTGACTATAAAATCGCTTAGGAAAGGAATCTTCTTGCTAGTCCCAAATCTCAGTTGGTTTGTGAAACTACACAAGTGCAAGTAATTGCTTTGTTATGTATAGATACATTTGACAGTTTTTAGTATTTCTGAGACTAATTCACAATTCTTTGACAAAGAAATAGTTTTTTTTTTTTTTTTTTTTTTAATGTTAAAGCTATAATTTTTTTTGTACGTTTGTAGTTTTTGTTTGAAAGGACATTTATAGTTCTTAAGGCAGCAGATGACTAAGATGTAAGGATGTTTGGGAGCATTGGTTAGAACTTAGAACTTAGAACTAATAGTTAGAACTAATTTTAGTTAAAAACATTATGATATATGAGAGGTTTACACTATAATATACTTTTTTTTGGCATTGTAGTATATCAGAGCTTTACATATTCAGGTTCTAGTTTACTACTGCCAACTTCAATTTGCCCAAGAGAGAGCAAATTTTCTGCCTACAAAGTACTCTTGGTAGGGTGGCATGTGCCTCCCACCTCTGTGCAATTAATGTCAAACATGTCTACAGTTAAATCTCTCATAAATAAATGATCTTGGATAAGAGAGCTGGTAAAAAAGTTAAATTACTCATCATGCTAATTTGAATTATTGATGGTCCCAAGGACTTTGTATTCTTTTTGTTAATATATATATTTATATATATATATGTGCTTTTCTAGTGGATGGCACATGTACCATGCTTTTTTACTTGTGCTCATTATCTTGTCTTTGGGTCCCAATATGGAGAATAATTATTGTTTGGAGTCTATTTTAATGGTACTTTTGACTAAGAATAGCTACTTCAAAACCCGAATGCTCCTTTGAAATGCTGGAGTAGAAATGGACTTTTAGGAGTGGCATATGAGAAAATGATTGAGGTTCGTAGGATCTTGAAAGTATAAAGATAGAATACCAATAAATGAAGGGGAAAGTGTTTGTTATTAACCTTAATTGTATGATTGCTCTTAGAAAGGCAAATTCCACAAGTTATATGTACATAATTAATTGGAATTTACTTAAGTTATATGTACATAATTAATTAGAATTTACACAAGTTTTTTTTTAAATGAGAATTTACATAAGTTAAATGTACATGTAGATCATAATTTACATTTCCTAAACAAAAAGCTTGTCACACCGTGCAATACCAAGCGTTGTATTGGAAACTGAAACTTTCCTCGATTGCTGATCACATGACTAACTGTCTTAATCTATCTACACAAAACACACTACAATGTGATTAGTTATTCGTTTGATCACTCAAATAAAAGATAGTAGTGAAACAATAAATAACCAAAATTAAAATTAAAAAGAATACACATCAGATATATCAAAAAACTCAACAAAGGAAAATGAAAAAAACCACGGATGTTGAACATGCTAGCTTTAAAAATAAAATGTTATTAGCATCGAGTTATGATTACAAAGTCAATGATGATGAGCATCACTAAACCTCCTGCTTATACAACTAGTTTTCAGTCCAACAGATAAATACCAAGTTGTAAAGGATAAGAAAAACTTGCGTCCGATATTGTTAAAACATAATAATAAACATCAACTTTTAAGGATATTGAACCTCTCTATTTAACCGGTTGATTTTTAATGTGGAAGCTCAAGTTCTTAGCAAATCTAAATTCTATCATAACCAATGCTAGAGGTCATTTGGGTCGCTCGGCCTGGCCTGGCCTATAGGGCCAAAAAAAAAATCAGGTTGGCCTAGCCTGGCCCCATTAATGAAAAAGGAGGCCCAACCCAGCCCTGCTTGAAGCCAACGTGAGCCTAGAGATAGGCTGGGCCACCCAAATTTTGATAAGAAAATTTATAATAATAATAATAATAATAATATTATCATCTACTCGGGCCAGGCCGGCTGATCTGGTTCTACTTTGGGCCTAAATCGTCGGCCTAATCCTGCCGTAGGTTTAGGCAGGGTTGTGTAGGCCTGCGTCAAATTAACAGCTCTAGCAAAGGCTTATGCCTAGATGCAATCAAGATCTAGGTCATGGTCCAATTATAAGTGCTTAATTTGTTATAATTTTCTGATCAATTTTCTCATGTTTTCTTGCTTTTTTTTTGAGTATTTTGTGTCTTATTAGTGTTTTTGTATTTTGCAGGCATTCTGAAGGTTAATAAATGATTTGAAGCTAAAAAGAATGAATTTGGAAGAGTTTTGGACACTACAGCTATGAAAATGGGCACTGCAACGCCACTGCAGAGCAACTCTAAGACAAAAACCCATGTACAGAGTGCCTAGGCTATAATGTCTCGTCTTTTCAGGCCATCACTTAGCTTGCTTCAGTATGATTTCATAAACTTGATCTTACTTTCTAGTAAGAAAAATTTCTAGTAATTTTTTAATAGCATACTTTAAAACATACTTGAAACTGTTCCAACATCTGTTGCAGCCTAAATTGAAACATAAGTATAAAACTTAGCTTAAAAACCATTCATACCATTCGGTATAACAAATCGTTTAAAATGTTTTCATAAAACATTTCTTAAACATTTACTTTCTTCAAATTCTTATAATAAAATTTTTTTTTTCAAATAGTGAAAACATTTTTTTGATCCAGCGAAAGACTTCTTGTAGTGGTATCCATACACAACTTTCGCACCAGTTCACCGCAGCACCGAGCTCGTCAACCAGTCATATTGGTCTCTTATAGGACTACCTACAACATGAAGAAACTTATAGTGACCTTTCGCTCAGTAAGTTCAAATATAATCTCATAAAACATTAAAGCATTCATAGTAAAACATGGCCTTTAACCTTTTCTCATGAACTTTCTTTGTTAACTTTTTCTTGTAACATTTTTAACAAATAGTTTTTCATAAACATTTTCCATAACACCTTTCTTAAAATATTTTTCTTCAACATATTACATAGACATATCATAAAAGGGAATGTAAGCAAGGTCATAATGCATGATTCTATTTATGCTTATTTATGAACAATCAATTATGTACTTTTTATTCTCATTCATAACTTACTTGAACTTTTATAATTGTTCTTATCTTACATTATCTTATGGGCTTTAGCGTTCGTACCAACATCATCGATCATGAGATTGTTACTTTAACATAGCATATTGCTTCCCTTGTGGAAGACTAATGATCGTTAAACAATGAGATCATAATGTTAACATAACTTTTATATCTCACATCAAAGAGGTTGGTGCAACACTTCAATTATTATCCTTGATTTATCCTCTTGTAAACTTTAACGAGCATATCAAAAGCTAACATATCACATACCATAACATAATATATAAAAATTAAACATAACATATGCAATCACATTGGAAATCATAACTTGAATTTTTCAAATATTATGCATAACCAATGCAAATATACTTTAAGTACAACAATTTGTAAATATATTGCAAGTCTTCAACTTGATCTTTAAAACTTAATGCATAAAAAATACAAACATATTTCAAACATATATAGTGTAATGCCCCCATACGGACGTTACAGATATCATTATATTCATTCTTGTTACCGTTATTTAAGATAAATTATTTTAAATAAAAACATAAATTTGAAAACATACCCCAAGATCCGTGCATAAATTTTTTTGTAACAATATTTAATAAATTACTTGATTATAAACATTCCTTAAATAGTTTATTACACCAAAACATAGGAACCATAATTTAAATAAAAACAACGCAACATTTACAATCTATATGCACAGTTTAGTAGGTTGAACTTCAGACTTCGACAGGCCAAACTTTACCGGCAGTCCGAACTTCAACCACCGATAGGCCGCTCGAGACTCTATAAAACAAGATTTTAAAATCGCTAAGATCGGTAGGCCGACACATGGTAATCGACAGGCTGATCATTGCATTGGCAAACCGACCAATATTGATCGACAGGCCAAACTGTTGTTAAAACAAAATTTTTAATTTAAAACAAGTCTCAAAATTTCAAAGTGTAGAAGACAATTAATAATCATATGAGGTTATAGAGGCATAATTCAAATCTTTAAAACTCTTCAAATAAACATACTCAGGTAAAAAAACATACTCAGAAAAAATAAACATAGTTTATACCTTTAAATTAATTCTTTGGCATTCTTCCTTGGCATTCTTCCGTTTGCAATCCATCGTTTTTGGTTCATACGCCTGTCTTTGTCCTCTACTTATTCCATAGCTCTCTTATCCTTATCTACAACATGATGCAAAACTGAATAAGCAAAAGCTTAGTGTACATTTCATATCTCACAACGTAAAACATCTTATGAACTTCATTATAAAACATCATTACCATAAGCATCATCATAATAGTGTGCTAGGCACAGTTTCATATAGAACATATTTTTCATTTCATTACCCATATAAAAACTTTGCTCGTTTTATCTTTAGGGGCCTAAGTGTCGCACCATTATCATCATCATATGTGCGCCGTCATGAGAGGAGTGGGATAGCTTATCCCAAACCAAACATGATATCATGACATAAACATAACATAAACATAGGTGTGCAACACTTATTTAGGTGATACATATATACATACATATATCTATACTTTTATACCTTTGAATACGTCATTATTAAAACATGCATGACTTCTGTACAATAAACTTTCATAATAATTCATTAAATAAAATCGTCATAGAATCATCATAAAATCATCATGAGCATAAAAATTCAAACCTTTTTTTTTTTCACAAACCACATTATGTTACAGGTGAGAATGTACTTACTTGTTTTGCTTGTTCAACCTTAATTGTAGGTGACATCGTCGCGGTCTTGATATGCTCATTCCTTAGTATGTTCATGTCATACATTCATTTAAAATAAAATTAACATTTATTTTCATTCAAAGAATTATCCAATACCACACAACATAATCATACATACTTCCCTAAGAACATAAATTTCAAATCACATTTTATCAATTCTAAAAAAAAAAACATTTCAGCAAAACTGCCCTTACAATTGCTATCTAATCTTATGAATTCACAGCCCTATATCTCATAATTTGCACACAATTCAAGCACCAAACTTGGTGGGGACAAAATAACATATAAACATATTACCATGATTTTTTGTTTGCCATAAAAATTCTATTTGATATTTAAAACAAGTCACAAATTCACGGCACAAAATTTGCCAGCAATAGTTAGATAGTGAACAACTCTAATCTCAGGTCCATTTATCACATTATTGATGTTGTAGAAAAATCTAAAAAAAATAACACATATAATAGACACATAACATTATAACATATCCAAAAATTGCCTTCAACAAAAATCAGAGTAGGTCAAAATACACAATTGAAGTCGGTAGTAAAACTAATTTTACAAACATGGGCAGTAAACACCTTTCAAACTAGCATTTAAGAAAAATATCACAAAAATAATTTTAACCTCAATATTTTTTGTGACAATCTATATACATAATAATACCCTACTACAAAAATTCCCATGACCAAACAAAATCATTTAGACACAATAAAAAGTTAGAGAAGCAAGAGGTCCAAAGTTTGCAAGCTCACAGCCATAAAAACCTAGTTTGAAGAAAGTTTAATAACTCACAACATACACATGATATTACCATGAAATTTTCCTGTTCATAACCTAATATAACCATGAACATGTCTGCCAAATTTTGTAAAAATAAAAGTGCATTTGCCCTTTGAACAAAAGCCACGTTTATACAAGAATATACCAATTAGCAACATTGCGACTATGAGGTGTAGAGCATGAACATTTAATATCTTAGCCTAGACAACACCAATTGGCACTAAATTTGGACCAACATCACATAGCATATACATGAAAATCATATTAAAATTTTAGAGCAAACGGAGATTTGTAGACAAAGTTATGGTGGTCGGAACATAGAGAAAATACAACGTTACCGATCAACATTGGTTAACTATGAGTGGCAAAGACTAAAAATTCCATATCTCAGCATAAGAAATTCCAATTAATGTGAAAGTTTAAGGAGCATTACATAACACATACATAAATGACATACTCAAATTTTAGAGCAAATGGAAATTCCTAGACAAAGTCGTAGCAGTCGGATTATGGAGAAAAATACATTTCAGAAATACCGAGAATGAGTTCTTACGTTAAAACAAATTCTTCTCAAGCTTTCCTTGAATTCACCCAAGATAAAACCCAATCTTTCATTCAAATATTTTTATGAGAATAAATGAGAGAATGGGAAAAGGAAACGTGTAGAGAAGGAGAGAAAATGTTTGAGAAAAAGAGAGAGAGAGAGAGAGCGTGATAGAGAGAGGGAGATTGCTTACGTGAAAAGATGAGAATGCATAAAAGGGAGAGTTATTCTTCTCTATAATATCATAATACTTCTCTAAAAATGCTAAAGGGTCACGTGTATGATAAGGTTTGAAAAAGGGAAGGTCAATTGATTTGTTCTACTTACCTATTTTTCACCTTTTCAAAATGGGAAACCTTATCAATTATCCAAATCATCATAAAAGTCAAACATTAACTCACATAAATAAGGAAAGGAACAAAACATGCTAATCATCAAAACTTACACCCAATCATATCCAATCATCAATGCTACAATTTTGGTGATTACTTATCAGTTGTTTTTGGCCTATCGATAGTTTACTTCGGCCTGTCAAAGTCGTGAGCTCTAGCCTGCCGATGGAATCCATCGGCCTGCCCTTCTGTGAGGGATAATTCAGCCTACCAAACTTAGAAGATTGGCTTGCCAAACTATTGTACTCACTAAAATATAACAAAACATTAATTTATTACCAAAATTATTATTAAGCATACAATGTAAATGAAATGAACACCTTGAGCACATCAATTCTACATGATCGTCACCAGTCATAATACTCAAAATAAAGTAGTCATTAACATAATATCATATATTACTAAAGAAAATACTTAACGTTGTTATTAATTTAACCTAATCCATTACATGGAAGTTTGGCAGGTGTTACAATTCTCCCTGCCTTGTAAGAGTTTCATCATCGAAACTCAAAATAGTTGTAGATACTTGGCTCTCATGTCATCTTCGTGTTCCCATGTAGTTTCTTCCACTTTGGTGATTTCGCCATAAAACTTTGACCAAAAGAATTTCTTTATTCCTCAAGGTCTTGGTCTTCTGATCTAAAATCTCTACTGGTTTTTCTTCGTAACTGAGGTCATCTCGTATTTCGATCAGCTGTGGCTCAATCACACGCATAGGATCTGGGACATATTTCTTGAGCATCAAAACATGAAACACGTCGTGCGTTGCTGACATTTCTAATGGCAATCTCAATTGATAAGCTACTTTGCCTATCTGTTTTACAATTTCATAAGGTCCGATAAATCTCGAGCTTAGCTTGCCTTTCCTTCTGAATCTCATAACTTTTTTCATTTGTGCAACCTTTAAGAAAACTAAGTCGCCTATAGCAAAGTCTAAGGGCCTTCTTCTTTTATCAGCATAACTTTTTTATTGGCTTTGAGTGGTTTTTATTCTCCTTCTTATCAATTTAATCATCTCAGAGGTTTCGTTGACAAAATCGATCTTTTCATTGTCAACGCTTTCCATCAACTTCTTTTCACTAGCTTCATGACAACATATAGGCAACCTACATTTTTGCCCATACAAGGCCTTATAAGATGCCATTCCAATCATCACCTAGTAGCTGTTGTTGTAAGCGAATTTCGCTAACGGTAACACTTTACACCTGTTGGTCTTAAACTTGAGAGTATAGGCCCAAAGCATATCTTTTAAGATCAAGTTCGTCCTCTCTGTTTGGCCATCTATCTGAGGATGGAAAGCTGTACTGAAGTGGAACTTAGTCCCCACTACAGTCTGCACACTTTTTCAAAACTTGAACGTGAACCTACTGTCACGATCAGAAATGATAGACTTAGGGATTTCATGAAGTTGTACGATCTCCTTGACATAGAGTTCCGCTAATCACTCCATAGAGTGAGTGATCTTGATAGGAATGAAATGTGCCGTCTTCATCAATCTGTCAACAACAACCCAAATAGCATTATAACCATTCATAGTCCTGGGCAAATTGGTAATCAAATCCATTGCAATCTCCTCCCATTTCCATTCTACTATCTGAATTGACTATAAATCACCGCTAGTCTTTGGTGTTCAGCTTTGACTTGTTGGCATGTCAAGCATTTCTTTACATACATTACAACGTCATGTTTTATCCCAAACCACCAAAAACTGTCCCTTAGATCGTTGTACATCTTTGTTGCACCTAGATGAATTGAATAAGGAGTGTTGTGAATTTTCATTAAGATTCTTTCCCTTAAGCTTTCAACGTTGGGAACACATAAGCGGTCCTTGAGGTATAGAGTTTCATCATCCGCAATACAAAACTCTTCATATTCTCCATCCTTTATTTCTTGCTTAATTCTCACAAGGCTTACATCTTCGTCTTGCTTACTCTAAATCTCATCGTGCAACGTTGGAGCAAGAGTGAGTGCTGATAGTTAGCCTTTTATAAGTTCTAAACCAAAGTCTAGAATTTCTTTCCTTAAGTGTTGAGACATTACTTGTAATGACATCAACATGGCAATAGTCTTTCTACTCAGTGCATCAGCTACTCGATTAGCCTTTCTTTGATGATAAAGGATTTCATAATCATAATCCTTCACCAGTTTTAACCATCTTTGTTGTCTCATGTTCAGGTCCTTTTAAGTAAAGAAGTACTTTAAACTTTGATGATCAGTGAAGATCTTGCATTGGACCCAATACAAGTAATGTCTCTATATTTTCAGTGCAAAAACTACGGCCGCCAACTTGAGGTCATGAGTAGGGTAATTCTTCTCATAATCCTTCAGTTGTCTTGAGGCATAAGCAATCACCCTGTCATTCTGCATCAACACTGCACCTAGGCCCATTTTAGAAGCATCACTATAAATGACGAATCTTTCACTCCCTTCTAGAATAGCCAAAACAGGAGCTGTAGTCAACCTTTTCTTTAATTCTTGGAAGCTCTTCTTACACTCATCATTCCATTCAAACTTCTTCCCTTTGCAAGTTAGATTTGTGAAAGGCGATACTATCTTGGAGAAGTCTTCCATGAACCTTCGGTAATAACCAGCTAGGCCCAAGAAGCTCCTTATCTCACTTGCATTCGTCGGTCATTTTCAGTTGAGAATTGCCTCTACCTTAGTAGGATCTACCATTATCCCTTCCTTTGATACTATATGCCCTAAGAAAGACACTCTGTTGAGCTAGAACTCACACTTGTAGAATTTTACATATAACTTGTGCCTCCTTAATGTCTTTAGCATAATTTTTAGATGCTCAACGTGTTCTTCTGGACTCTTTGGATAAACAAGAATATCGTTGATAAACATAACGACAAATTTATCAAGAAAATCCTTAAATACTCGATTCATCAGATCCATGAAGGCTGTAGGTGCATTCGTTAGGCCAAAAGGCATAACCACAAATTCATAGTGACCATACCTCGATCTAAAGGCTATTTTTGGGATGTCTCCTTCTTTAATATTCAACTGGTGATATCCCGACCGTAGGTCAATCTTTGAAAACACAGATACACCTTTTAGTTGATCAAATAAGTCATCGATTCGGGGTAACGGGTACTTATTCTTGATCGTTGCCTTATTTAGCACTCTATAGTCGATGTAGAGTCTTATAGATCCATCTTTCTTCTTGACAAATAAGACTGGGGCTCCCCATGATGAGTGACTAGGTCTAATGAAGCCTTTATCGAGAAGTTATTTTAGTTGAGAATGAAGCTCTTTCAACTTTGCTGAGGCCATTATGTAAGGTGCCTTTGAAATTGGGTCGGTGCCTGAAGTGAGCTCGATCTCGAATTTAATTTCTCTATCAAGGGGTAAGCTTGACAGATCATCTGGAAACACCTTTAGAAATTCTCGTACCACTGCCACGTCCTCAATCCTTGTCTTTTCTTCATGACTTTTGTCTACAACATTTGCCAAGTAACGCATGTAGCGGCTTGCTAATAATTTCCTTGCTTTCATGGCTGACAAAAACATGCTTGGTTTCTTTCTGGACTTGCCCACATACACGAACTTTTGTTCACCTTCAGGAAGGAAGATCACCTTTCGTTTTCAGGATTCAATGGAAGCATTGTACTTGCTTAGAAAATTCATCCCGAGAATCATGTCATAATCATACATGTCAATCACAATAAGGTCGACGAAAAGTTACCTTTCAAAAATCCATAGAGGAACATTATGCAAACAATGCGTAGATATCATTATTTTCCTAGAGGGTAGTGTTGTAGTGAACCCCTATCTCACTGGTTCTAAATGAAGCCCTAACTTCTTAGCAAAGGATGATGATACAAAAGAATGTGTGGCACCTGTATTGAGTTATTTAAATTAAAACTGAGGCTTTATCCTAAGAATCTCGGGTAGGGAATAAATATTTACAGGGATCTTTTATCGAAGGTTTGATAGGCCGATCTTTAAGTTCGGCCTACATAGTGAGGAGGTTTGGCTGGCTGATTTGGCAGATCGGCCTGCCAATCAGGTGATAAAAGAATCACGCATTTTTACATGGATTTTATCAGATATTGATCTAAATTTGATTCTAATTTGAATTTTTGAGCCTTATCTGATAAGGACTGACTCCTGGGCTCAACCTCTATATAAAGGAGAGTGAGTCTCTTTATTATTTAGCTCAGTTGAGAAATCTAAAGTGAGACTCTATCAGTGAGACTTTGAAACTCCTTAGAGAGCTATCATTCACATATCACGAATTATAGCTTTGGGTATTTCTCAATTGATTGGAAGGAGAGTCACCTGGGAAAAGTCGAATGACGTGAGCCCATATTCACTCCGATCGTGTATAGAGAATAGCAAAAAAGACTAATAAGTTGAGGTTTTTTTAGAACGTTTCTTCTCTTTATAGATTGCGGGAGTTCTTCAACATTGAAAGGTTAGTAAGATCTGGTTAATTTATGCATATAGTGTATCAAACTTGTGTTTTAGAAAATACTCTAATATAAAAAATTTTAAAATTCTGTTGCATACTATTTTTCAATATTAACATCATTACATCATTATTAGTTAAGGTTACAAATTATTAAAATTAAAAATTTAAGGGGAAAATTACAAATCCGCGATAAGTTCAAGGGAAACAGTGCAAAATAGAGAAAAAAAAGAATAAGATGCTTTAGACATTTGTGTCATGGGGGAGTAAATGTGGTATTTTGATTAAATATAAAGGTTATTTATGATAATTTCTTCTTAATTCTCATAAATTTTTAGGGTAATTTTGCTTCATGTGAAAATGTTTTGTGTGGTTTTGAACCTTTGTGGTTTGAACTAGAAAAATCTAAACTTATGTGGTTTAAACTATGATCTGGGTTAGTGTAAAAAAGTATAAAGTTTGAACAAGAAATAAAACATCTCATAAAAAAAAATATTTTGGAAAACGTGAAATCATAAAGAAGGTCAAATTAGACCATATTGTGGGAAAATAGGCTCAAACTATGTGAAGATTTGACCCAAACAATACTTTTCTACATTTGGAAAAACCCAGAGATAAATGTGACATTTTGAAAAATCTAGATACAGCCTTTCTTTCTTTCTTTCTTTCTTTTTTTTTGAAAAGAGACAGCTTAGGTAAATTGGTAGGAAACTTTTGGTAATATTTCTTCTAACTAGTTATATCCACGCACGAAGCGCATGAATTTTAGTAAATTATTTATGTGGTGTATAAAAAAAATATATGTGATTCAAAAAATATAAAAAAGATTGCATGACAAAAAAATTTAGGTAAGAACAAACTTGAGAAGGAATTTTTTGAATGGAACAATTAGTGTATGAAATGGTTGGAGAAAAAATCAACTACAATATATATATATGTGTGTATATATATATATATATGTAGGTAGTTGTACATTTGAGAAAAAAAAATTCAATAAGATTAGATTATGAAGAAAAAAGTTTAACAAGGTTTATTTGAAAATATAAGATTTAATAATGAACAAAACAAATGGATCAAAATATGAATTTGAATTATAACATGTGTTTCGGTTAATTGTATATGGGTGAGAGAAAAAGTGTAGGGATGTGTAAATAAAAAGAAGGGTTATTAAAATAGTTAGCAAAATCACATAGAAAATTAATTAAGAGGCAGCATGAGAAAATAACAGTTGAGAGGATCGCTTTAAAAAATATTTGAGTAGGACGCATGTGAGAGAAACACTTCTGCAGGAGTTAATTAGAGAAATGACATCGATAGGACAAATAGTAGTTGAAAGTACCATAAACAAAAAAATCCATATGTAAGCAAAGAAGCATTTAAGAATCAAAATAACAAAACTTGTAGGTCACGTTTGATAAATAATATTTTAAGGATATAAATGAATATGCAATGAGGATAAATTGAGAAGAAGTATTTAATGAATTGAATCATAAATATATAAGATATTAGGTAGAAAGTGAGAAAAAAAAAGCCATTAAAAAATGAAAGAGTTAAAATACTAAAAATGCAAATAAAAAAAAAGAGAGTAAAAAAATAAAGGGGATAAAAAGGAGAAAAAGGTAGGGTTTCATTCCTTTGTCATGCATCAAAGCGCTGTGTTCCATTTTGAGCTTTGTATATAGTTTATAGATTTATAATCAAATAATTAAATTAGATTTAAAATATATAAGATATTAAGAAGAAGAAAAAAAGCATAAAAGATGAGAAGGAACAAAAATAAAGTACCTAAAACACAAATAAAAAAGGAGGAAGGATTAAAAAAACAAAGTAAAAAAAAAAACAAAGATGAGAAAAAAGGAGAAAAAAAGATGAAAGAAGACAAAAGAAAGGTTGGAAAAAAAAGAAATAAAAATAAAAGAAGAAAAAAAGAAAAAAAAACCTTAAAAGGAAAAGAAAAATAAAAAAGGGTCCCTAAAAAAGATTTAAAAAAAAGGAGGGCAAATGTGTCGTTTCCCCAAGCTACTACTAAAGCAAAAAAAAAAAAAAAAAAAAAAACTCCTGGCTGAATGTTTCATTCACATCTGATTTTGGAGGAAGGCTCTGAGCCTTTTATATATGTAGAAGATTATGATTGGCGGAACAGTTTAGTTGTGATATGTGTTAGAACAAGCGATTACGGATGAAGAGCACCTCTCCAACTCCTCTCTCGTCTACTCTAGGGCTAAACAAAAACCACCCCACACCCACAGTCTGCCTGTTGGCCGCCCCGCCCCACTTGAAGAAAGCTTGTCAATGTGAGCAACCCACTCGCGGGTGGGTTGAATCCACCCACCAACATATACAAGTGGACGGGTTTGGTTTTAAAATTTAAGGGGCGGATTCAACCCGACCTGTCTGTCTAGGTTAAAAAAAAAACTTAATTTTAATATGCCCTAGACTCCATAATTCTAATATATTGTGTGAATTTGTGTATATGTTATAGTCTACAAGTATATATTGTGGTTAATTGGTATATAATTTGTTTAATCTAAAACTCAAGTTCATTTAGTTAATTGGTTGGTTACTTTAATTTGAACATGTAATAGCTTGAAAATGCAGATTAATTTTTTGTCATTGAGTGTTTTCCACAGCTTTAGAGACTTTTTCTTCAGGTGTTTTACATAGCTTTGAGTGTTTTTGTTTTTTTTTTTTTTTTTTTTGCAAAAAGCCTAAAAAATTACATTTGGTAATAGTATAGGCAAAAACCACTTCAACTCGCCTGCATTTGTTTGCACCCAAACCGAAACCGTCCGTCATTCCACAAGTAGTCTGTGGGTTGATTAATTGCTAACCTGTCATCCAAAAAAGACCCGTGCCTGTCCAAAAATCATTAAACCGCCCGCTATTCACCTATAGTCTACTCGACTTTCTCTCAGGTATTTTTCAGTTTTGTTCTGATCTTTATTCGAAAATTCATTTTCATTGTTTTTTTTTTAGGGAGTTTTGATTAATTTTCGCCAACGTGATTTTCTTTTTCAGGGAATTTCGAATTTTCTGTTGGAAAATTATTGTTGGAGATATATATATATATCTATTGCATAAACGATTTGTGAATCCAAAATTTGAATATTTGCATGTTATTTTTGTCCTTTTTCGATTAGAATTCAGTGTGTCCCTAAATTTTGTAATCGTGAAGCTGGTATTTATCTGTGAAATTGTATATTTTGGGAAAGAGAAAGCTTTCATTAGCTGAAAATTTTGTAATTCTTAGAAGTTAAAAGCTTTGTAATTATCTTTATCTTCTCTAAAAATCTTAAAGGATGTAGAGGTAAATAGTTTTTTTTAAGGTATTTTTAAAATAAATGACTATAATTTTTTAAAATTAGACAGAAGATCGTTGATGAGTGAGTTTATTATTTACTCGAGTTTGTCGAGTTTAAAACATATAAATAAACTTAATTTATTACTAATAAATGGTCATTTGTCTAATTATAAAAATTATAGTCATTTATTTTAAAGAGGTTATTAAAAAGGCTATCCAACCCAATTTCTTTAAATTAACTTATAGGTATGTTGTATCTAAACTTGGCATGCTCTTCTTCAATACGTTTATATTTGTTAGCTTCTTATGGTTTTGAATCTTTATTTGCTTACTCTGCATTACATAGAAATTTGCAATTCTAAAAACTTGAGAGCTTGGAAATTATCATGTCTTCTTCTTGAAGGTTGCCTTTTCTGTTGCTTTGCTTTTTTTTTTTTGTAAATTCAAGATTATGTTCAAGTGAACCAGCAGTCTCTTTTATGTTTTGTGCTGCTATATTGATTTTACGAAGCTCTTTGAACCGATTTCTATTTAATTGTTTGAGGTCTAAGTCACCAAAAATCCAAAAATGCAGTCCAACCAATCTCTTTCTTCGATGGAAGTTGAAGCAACTCCATCCGAAGCAAATCTTGCAGCAGAGTCGTTGCCAACGAAACCAAAGTTTGAGCCTTTGAAGGCACATGAGATGTCTGACGGTCGAGTTCAGTTTAGAAAGGTATCTGCCCCAACTAATTAATATTCGCCTCTCAAGAGAGCTTGGATGGATATCTACACTCCAGTGTATGAGCAGATGAAGATCGACATCAGAATGAATCTCAAGGCTCGTAAGGTGGAACTAAAGACAAGGCCAGACACACCCGACATTGGTAACCTGCAGACGTGTGCTGATTTTGTCCATGCTTTCATGCTTGGTTTTGATGCGATTGATGCCATTGCCCTCCTGCATTTGGACGAGCTCTATGTCGAGTCTTTTGAAATCAAGGACGTTAAAACACCATGTTTGACATACTGTATTGTATTGTATTGTGTTGTATTGTATTGTATTGTGTTGTATACAGAAAATGTAATGTAATACAATACAATATAATACGGTGTGTCAAAGAAAGACAAAGTTTGCCATTGAGAACGCCACAAAGACAAGAGTTGTGATTGCTGATACCAAGATTCACATACTGGTCTTTTACAAATATTAAGGTCGCAAGAGATTCCCTTTGTAGTCTTATTTTGGGTTCCCCTGCTGGAAAGGTGTACTCGAAACTAAGAGCGGTTACTGCTAGACTGGCAGAAAGGTTTTGAGCCGTTCATTTTTGCGATGTTATGTGAGTTTATGTCATCCTGAGTTATGATTTTTTTGGTGGTCAATTGTAAGCTTAGAATTGTTGAGAACAAGTTTTGATCTTGCAAATGAAATTTTGAGATTGATTTATGCCGAGAAACTGTCATTTAGAAGGTTATGTTTTGCTCTTACAATAACGTATAATAAAATATTTATAGCTTCTTTTTAATGAACAATCCGTGTGTAGCTTCAAATATGAAGTTGAAGGGACCAAATACAAAATTATATCATAAATTATGTGACCATGATGAATTACATAGACTTAACATAATATTTTATCAGATGTGAACGAGTTAAAAGTATGCGCTCTTTGTTCTATTTGTGGTTTTTTTTTGCATTTGGCAAAAGTAATGAACACTATCATTCATTCATTTAGCAAATTTTGTTTACAATGTGAGTTTTCTTTTTTTTTTTTCTTCCCCCTTTTGTTTAGAAGAATTTTCTTATGAGTTGTCAAGATTATGCACAAGTGTTCTCTCTATATGGGAATGCTTTTTGGTCCTTGACTTTGCTCCACAATTCTGTTTTAGGACCTCCTGTCACCTAACATGAATTTGAAGTAGTTAGTGAACTTCTGCTTCCATCAATAAGCGCATTAACTTAGGGAGATGTTACGCTATTCATATATATATATATATATATATATATATATACATTTTGTATGTCTCATGAAAAATTCACCATTCTAGCTTTTTCTCTCATAACTATTATCTGAGCATTTGAAAATTAGGCTATCCATGTACCTCAAAGAGGGTTACATGGTGAAGGCCATGCATATGTGATAAGCAGAATTGAAAGAACGCAAACTTTTAGACCCTTTCATGATCTTTTTTCCTTTTTTTTTTTGGTGGCTGGAAAGGGATAGAACAAATTACCAATTTTCAAATATTGGGTGAGCATAGAAACCTCTCACTAAAGTACATATGACTTGGGAGATATACTATGTGGCTTTGTATAAGCATATGATGCTTAGAGAGGTAATAGTAAAGGAGTCTTTAAAATGTTGACTTAGTTATGTTCTGATTCCTTTCAGTTATTTCTGCAACCGATAAGAGATATTAAATGCCAAAGAAGTATTTGAAATGCATGTCAAAAGCAATTTGTTTTAATCCTATTAAATGAATTAAGAAGATGAATACAAAAAGGTATCAGCTTAAAAACGACCATTAATATACACCATATATACAGATACACGCTGGTACACAGACTAGACAATTTATATCTATATGATCTTTATATCATTTTTTTTTTCTTATCCTTGGATATGCACCTCGTTAAAACCTTCTGAAAATCTTCTTCATCACAAGGGAGTTCTATTGCACCCTCTCGCTCAAACCCATATTCCTCAGCAGTTTTATCCATCAAACACTTAAAATCCGGCGTTGACAAGCAGCTCGTCGGAATCACAAACCTCCTTAGCCGCGGCCCCACGTATATAGCTACAAACCCCTTTGGAACTGCTGCGCTCTCTGACCCCGGCAACCCGCCATCAGACAGCTTTCCAGAGAGCAATGACTCGGTGGAGCTCTCGACGGAATCCAAGGGCTTCGTGTCCATAAAAGAATCCAAATTAGTAGAAGTGCTTCTCTTGCAACTTTTGGGGTAATTTATAGGCGGCCTCCATGGCATTTTGCTGTAAATTTTTTTACCCCTTGTCATCATCCTTGTTAGCTTAGAATCCGAAGAGAAATTTTCTGGTGCTCAGGGCAGTAGTGTTCATTGTCTCAAACTGTTAGATCGAAACTTTTTCCTTGAAGAAAAGTTCATAATAAATAAAATACCCTAATTCTTTCATGCATTTTCATGCACGCCTACATATACAAATATGTATGTGTGGAAATTTTAAAGGACTTGGGAAAGTTAATACAAAGAACTACAGAGAATTAAAGGCTTCTTTCATTGGGAAAATTTGAAGAAAAACTCATGAAAAAGAGAGGAGATCATTGGCTAGATGATTTGATGGAAAGAAATTCGCAGCTTATGTATATATGTATATACGTGTATTTTTACATAAAGAGAGGAGATTAATATTTGAGAATGGACAATATTGTACGGCGTCAATTAACATGGTCGCTTCGCCGCACATTTCTTACAAAGCTCCCCATCTTTAGCTATGTCTCTCCCTCTATATTAGGCTTTGCTATACTTAACATTGCCTGCTTAATCTCTAGGCAAGTTAAGCAAGAGCTTAAGGCCTCCTAATTTAGGAGAGTCTAAATTTTTTTCCTAAAAAATAGGTGTGTTTGAATTATTCCTATTTTAAGAATTAAAAAATAATTTTTTTTTTTTAATTATCATTGGCTTTAAAGTCGTTGTCTACACCAACCTCTTTCTAAAAAATAAAAGAAAAAGAAAAAGAAAAAAGCCCTTGTCGAGTAAATTTTTTTAAGAGCATTAAATCACAATGAGAATTTTTTAGGCTAACAAGGCCAATCAGTTATTCTTTCTTTAAAAAAAGGAAAAATAGAAAAGTAAATCAAATATTCAAATGGAAAAAAGAAACTTAAATGTCTTTTTTTAAAAAAAAAATTGCCACATCATTTTTTAATTTAATTGCAATATCATTTAAAGAAAACAATTAAATACTTCAATAATAATAATAATAATAATAATAATAATAATAATGTAAGAACAAAAAGTCATATTTTCAAAAAGAAAAAACTGATACGGTATTTTCTTTCTTTGATATTTCTATCTACTATGCTTTCCTCTTATTCTTCACAAAACATCCTTTCAATTTCTCATCACAAAAATCTCTTCTCCCAAAAAAATTCACAAACCTATAATTGCTGAGGACCAGCCATCCCATGAACCCTGCAAGCTGAGGGGGCTAGGCGGCAAAGGGGGATCTCTTGAGCAACAGAAAGAAGTGCATGGGCAACCTCAATCATGCCCAAAAGAATTCAGCAGAGAGGGTGATGTGACCCTCATGCAACTCTGTGGGGGTGTCGTTAGGACAAGGAACAATAAAACACATATTGCTCAGGATCTCGTATAGTAGGAGGAGCTCCCTAAGCCGTTCTTTTGTCATCTCTAAGGTGAACTCTTTGGCGATGGTTTCGCTTGGGCGGTAAACTCTATATGCAGAAAGCCCCCGAACTCTCATTCTCATTGGAAGAAAAGCAGCCATTCCTTCTTGGTTGTTGCTGGCGTGCTCCTCCTCGACATCATTTTCTCGGTTGATGTCTCCACCAATATCAACCTCTAGGTGTCATCTTGCCTAAAGGCTCCTTAGTCACTAAGAACGCCACCATCCACACCCTCTCCAACTCGTTTAAGTGGTTGGAGGTGCTTGAGGCAACCGCACCGATGTAGGGATTATCCTTCTGGCAGAGACGAGTAAGGGGACCCTAGCCAAGAAATTCATGAACTTTTGGTCGAGAATAGTCCTTTGCTCTAGCGAGAAGATTTTGGCAAGCTGTGTGGCACCCTCTTGAGACAACATCCAACTAGGGCCCTCAATTCTAGGACCTCTCATTGGAACTAAAGACAACACCCCCTCTGGTGTGATCTCCACTATGTCAGAACCCAACCCCTCGACCGAGGCTGACCTTCTTGCCTCTGTGTCCAAGCTACCAGAGCTTATACACTAGGAGAACTTCTTTGATGGTGCACTTTAGGAATCTGACAAATCGCTTATGCTGATTCTTGGTAATTACCTTCTCGAGATATGGAGGAAGAGTTCTTGGATTAAAAGCTTGAATAGCTTTCTTGGACAATGTCTTCTTGGTAGCAACTGTTGGAATTAAATTACTAAACATGGCAGAAGCAACGAATCATTGACAAACAAAAATTTTTTGAAAGATTTTGTTCATCGAGAATAGCTATATAATTTTAATTAATGATAGAAAGTTTTGGGAATTTTTACCAACCTTTTTGAAGGCTATGAGGATATCCTAGCTTTTCTCTTTGACACCACGATCTTTCAATCTAGGCCTCCACACCAATAGAAAGATGAGTGGGCATCAAACTACAAGAATGAATTTTCCTCACACTTTTCTAAATCTGCTATGTACTCAATATATGATGAATCTGCTATGTACTCAATATATGATATAGCAGACATTTTCTGAATCTGCTATGTGCTCAATTTATGATATAACAGACATTTTTTTTCAAAGAAGAACTTTTAATTTTTCTCTCTGTGAAAGTTATGTGAAAAAGATTGATCCATTGAGATAATTGTTATTTCTAGCTTTTTATATTCGAATAATTAGTTATTTTTAATTAATTTCAAATTTAAAAATAACCAACATATCAGATATATAGAGAAAAGATATACTCTACATTTTTTATCCTTTCTTTTTTTTATTAATAAAAAATTGAATCACATTATTGTGATTCTTTAAATCATATATATATACACACACCTTTACGTAAACGTAAAGTTTTTTTTTTTAGTTTACTTATTTATTTATATATATATATAAGTTAAAAAAAAAAAAAACAAAACGTCATCGAATTCGAAAGCGAATTCTTTTACATGCGTGTGTGTATATATATATGTATTAATAAAATCTTATATATATATATTAAAATTTAAAAACAAATCTCATTTATTTTAGAAAATAATATTTAAATAATCAAATTATTCAAATATTAGCAATTAGTTAATTAACTAATGCTTAGTTAAAGTGTCATAGAAAATTTTTTTTCTATGTCACATTAATAACTCAAGTGTGAATAATTAATTTAGAATTCAATAATTTTAAATTAAATATGTATAATTCATTCTTTACATTAAATCCAATATAGTGTTACAGAGGTAGCATTGGGGACCTATGGACCTATAACTTAAGCTCCAATAAATTTGACAATTAATTAAATTTTTTCATTAATATGCTAAATTTATTAGTTTCCATGGTACTCCACTAAAAACTTGAAACTGAACTCTTGAGATTATAGTGAAATTACTCAAAGAAAATTAGCGAGTAGTCCATTGATATAATTATTACGTATAAGTCAGTCCTCCATAAATAGTTTATAATAAGATCTAGGTTTAATTTTCGTTTACCTCTCTTATTATATCTTTATTCTTCTAATAATTCTCTAATGAACAGCTAATTCATAATCTTATGATGAACGAGCGTTCTACTGTTCAAACATCGAATTATCACTCAAGAGAACTATTTTTCTAACTTCCATAAGGAAGGAATGGATTCCATATCTGTATACTATTATTCCCAGCCATTTATTATATTATGTTTCGAAGATGCTAAGTTATGATCTGTGCTTAGACAAATCTTACAAAGCAAGTCAAAAAATATAATGTTATAAACGGGAGTATAATAAATACTCAGGATTAAGACTGTTAAATATATAATCATCATAGTAATGAATTTGAATACTTTGTTTATAACGGTTGATTATTAGAGATTCATAATTTATCTGGTCTAGCCCTGTATAATCTCATTATATGAAGTACGTCCAATCCAATCTCTCTACGTTAATAGTCTAGATAATGACTATTTTATTCTAAATAAAATTATACCATACTTGTAATATTTAATTAAAGATCCGAAACTTTAATCAATTATTACAGACTATTTAGATTATTATCTATAAATTTTATCCCTAAACATATAACACTTATATGTTAAATTTATAGTCATATAAATAATCATGAAATTTTCTTGATGTTTATAATAGTATTCATCATACATATAAGCAACCAAAATAATTATAGATGTTACTTTATTTATTTATTATTAATATGTATAATGTTACAGTTTTTAGGGCACCAAACCCAACAGCAACAACACAAACTCGTGAACACAGGTGGAAAATGAACAAAGGGATGGCCCATATTTATAGGCAAGCCTGGACGCGAGAATCGAGGAAGCGTAATCTTTAAATCCCATCAGGGAAACAACCAATCAAAAGCTTATGCATGGTCGATGATGTCAGCGTTATAGAGGGTTGGACTTGAGAGGTAATCCCGAGTAGTCTTCACATGGAATCCTAGAGCCTCAACACAATGGCAATGACAATAAGCCTACCACTCACTAGGCCTAATCCTTTAATAATGTTTAACTTTGAAAACCTAAATTATAGGCCTAATCCACCCTAGAATCCAATATGCGAAATTTGATAGTTTTGGATTAAATTGGATTGGGTTAGGGCAACTTTTATATTGGTAACAAATTGAAATTTTTCCAATGATAATTTGGATTGAAATGCTAATAATTTATAATCCATTAGCACCTCTACCTACAAGAAATCAAGGTATTTCGTAAACTAGAGTGAGTGTGGTTTGGGTAGTTTTTACAGTTAAGTATTTATTAAGATAAAATCTTGCTTTTGTGCAATAGATTCTAAAGCTATTGTCCAATAATAGAATTTGAGAAAGTCGATCAAAGGTTGCTTTACCATAGTAGGTTCTACTATCATATTTCAAATTTACTACGATATCCTTAATAAAAAATATGATCCTCGTTCTACCTGTTTTTTCATAACAAATTAAAAATTGTATCTTTTAAAAATTTATTAAAAGTTACAAAATGTTCAACTTCTACCTACGTAGCCCCCTCCCTATTGCCTCCACCTTTGTCGCACCAAACCCTATCATAGACTCCACCTCCAGGCGCCCCATTGGAACCTACCATGTCGCTACATACCCCCGTCTCCACCTACTCCCCCATCGCACCCAACCCTTTTGCGGCCTACCCTCTACAATTCAGCCTTCGTCGATGAATGTGGGTGCCTGTTGTGCCCAAATCGAGAGTGAGAGAGAGAGACAAAGAGATAGTGCAATAATGGACGTGGGTTGGTGACGGGCAGGCCATGTCGAAGGAGGACAGGCAATGCCGGAGGAAGGGGGAGTAGGGATGGAGAGAAGAATTTTTTTTAGTAGAGATTTGATTTTGTTTATAACAAAAAGATCTAATTTCTTTTGAGTGAAAAAAATTTAATTTCTTTTTATTTTTTATTGTTTTTAATGTTTGAATTTTAATTTTTTAAAAAACATATTAGATATTTTATTAAAATAACTTTATTAAAGTGGTCAAAATATTTTTTAACAGTCAAACTTAACGACTGAGGACTATTGCACTATTTTTTAAGGGTTAGACCCATTTAAATTAAAAAAAGAATGGGGACCAAATTGCGTTCTTTTAAAAAGGTTGGGGATTAACCGACTTATTTACCTTTTTTTTAGGAAATAATCTCCTTTTATCTAATTATATTCGGCTAATAAATTGATTTGTTTTTCTTCCAACTTTACAAGACCTACACATCAAAGCAATCCATATATCCACAATTTACATATAATTTTTTTTACAACATGGCATTCAAATACAAATACGAAGAAAGTTCAAGAGAGGGTTCTTGACAAGAAATTTAAATAATGTGTGCTTTTTTGAAAAAAAAAAAAAAACTTCAAGAGCTCTAGTTTTTTAAGGAATTTTATGGGGTTTTTTCTCCTTAAGCTTCTTTTATGTGGTTAAAATGGCCTATTGTAAGAAATAATACTTTTTCCTCGAACCTTTTTTTCCTCAATCTTCTTCTCCCCTTTAACTCTTTTTTATGTTTGGGTTTTTTTTTTTTCTCAAAATTAGAAGACAAAAACATAGATTCGTAAAGTTGAATAAAATTAGACAGAAGGAGGTTATTTGTTAACAAAAAAAAAATTAGAAGAAGATAGTGATAACGAGAAAAAGTAATATAAATGACATAGTTTGAGGAGAAAATATAAAAATATTTTGCAAAAAATCATCCAAAAATTAACAAAGTTAGATGGAAGGAAAAACTTGTTAACGAAACAAAGTTTGAAGAGATTAAGTAAAACCTTTTAAAAGTCAGAGGATAAAATGATATAAGTGATGTAGTTTAGAGGCAAATGTAAAAATAATCCTGACTCAAATGGTCAAACTATTATAAGGAAGAAATCTGCATTAAGAAAAACTTGAGGGATCAAATTGTAATTTGAAAAGCTTGAAGCTTATTTGTGAAAAAAAATTTAAACTGAAAATTTTTTTTGGCATTAAGAAAAACTGAAGGGTCAGATTGCAATTTAAAAAGTTGCAAGGTTTTTTGTGAAAAAAGATAAAACGAGATTGTTTTTTTTTTTTTTTTTTGGGTTGTAATTCTTAATGAGATTTAGATCATACAAACCCTAAGAACGGGACGAGCGAGCGTCCTCATCCTATTGTTCATCACACATTCATCCATCCACTGCGCCTGTCCAGCAGGTACTCTTCTTCTTCTTCTTCTTCTGGACGAGCAAAATTTCATTGTTTAAAGTTAAGATTTTGGAGTTTTCAGGATCTATTTTTTATTCAACCAATGTCAAAAACATCATTTTGTAAGCAAAGAGTTTTAGATTAATCTCTCTCTCTCTCTTTCTCTCTTTTTTTCTATCTCTCTCCCTCTCTCTCTGTCGGCGCTCGACGATCGGGCCGGAGAACGGCGAGCTGAGCTCACCGGTTTCTCGGTTGGATCTGTCAAAGTTTGGCCTTGCTTGACTTTATCGCCGCCACCTGATTTGATCCACATTTCTAGGGTTAGATATAAACTTTCATAAATTTATTTTCTTTTTTTTAATCTAAATTTTGGCTGCAAAAAGCTTGTTTCTCATTGCTTTGAAAGGAATATGGTTTTAGGCATCAATAATATGAAGTTGGTTACTTTTTGTGTGTGAGTGTGTGAATTAATTGATTTACAGGAATTTGAGTGCAATGGCTAGAGGGGCAATCCACCAGTTCTTGAGGAGGAAACTTGTGTCTCAATCGACTGTAAGAATCTTCCCTTTTTTTTTATTTGTAGTAATTGACATTTCTGTTCAGTAATACCCTTGATTCTAATGTGGGAAAAGGTTATTTTCATTCTTCGTCTAATAGGGTTATGTTTAGTGAGAGGGAAAGTAAGTAGGAAGGTGCGTGCCTCTTTCATTGGCGAATAGATTAGAAATGATGAGTTTGTTTACATTCAAGTGCATGGTTGTGAAGAGACCAACAAACTACCTTCTTCTCTCTAGATTAGAAAATGTTGATTCCAAGTGGTATGTTGATAATTTATGTATTTGTAAAGCAGAGAGAAGAAGTTAAAAGAGTTACGGAAGGACAAAGGCATAAATAAAGCTCACATAAAATTACGAGGATAATAAGCCCGGAGAAAGGAGACGGTGGAGTTGGAATTTGAGAGAAAAGTGTGAAAAATGGCCATGAAAACATACATCAGAAGTACAATTGGAGCTTTATTGAACTAGAAAAATATTGGGATTAGGTCTGATTAGTACCCTTTTGATTGAAAAAAAAAAAAAAAAAACACAGAATAAGAACATCAAAGAACAAAAGAAAAGATTGATTGAAGATGAATTGAAAGAAGGTGAGAGATCAACAATGGATATGAAGATTAAAGCTTAAAAATAGATCAATGAAGGAGTTAAGAAAGCATTGAGAATTTGATCTGAGAAAACTGCTTTTCAATCTGTTCAATCATATTATGCATGTGTGTGTGCATACGTATACATTATGTATGCATGCATTTACACATACATACAAACATGCCAGTACATGCTGTTATTGCCATTGAAATTGAAAATGAAACCATAGTGATTAGCTATCAGTAGTAAATGGAAAAGGAAAAACAAATAAGAGGGCAGGACATAGAAATACCGTTTGATTCAAAACACAATAACTTTGATTTTGGTTTTTTTGTTTTGTTTTGTTTGTTTGTTTGTTTGCTTGCTTTTTTATTTTTTATTTTTAAATTTGGCTGAAGACAGTTTGGTGTTTGTTAGACAAAACAGATTTGAAAACAACAATTCAAAAATCCGGATGTTTAGAATAGGGTTATAAGGATAGAGGGGCTTATTTATCTATTTATGAGAAGAAAAAAATTATTCATATGGTTAATTTGAAGAGGTTGTGTCTATGCTATATTGAGTGACCTGATAATGCATTTTCTTCTTTGCAGGCCTCTCCATCTCCTACTTCCCTCGTCAATAAGAGAGATGGTGATGACGCTGCCGGCACAAAGTCTCTACGAGCACTTGCCCTACTTGGAGTAGGTGTTTCAGGGTTTCTAGGTTTTGCAACGGTGGCCTCTGCCGATGAGGCTGAACATGGATTAGAATGTCCGAGCTATCCCTGGCCTCACAAGGGGATTCTAAGTTCATATGACCATGCATCGTGAGTTATAATGATGTTTCTTGACAGCTGCTTTTTTTTTCCTTGTCCTTCTATTCTTAGCGTTGGACAATGCCTTGAAAAACTTGAGCAAGTTAAAGTTTAAAGCGTTATTCTGTAATTTGCAAGAGAGAGAGGGAATGTAAATTTATCACAAACCGGAATGCCTAGTATCCTAACTTAGCTGACCGCGTGGAGAGTGCTCTAATCTAGAAGCATGCCATAAATTTTATTTTCCAGCTCACATGCAGTTTTATGGTCTTTTCTTGCTAATCCATCATGGTCAATTGTGTTTGTGCAGGATTCGTCGTGGTCATCAGGTTTACCAACAAGTTTGTGCGTCCTGCCATTCCATGTCTTTGATATCATACCGTGATTTGGTGGGAGTAGCGTACACAGAAGAGGAGACAAAGGCCATGGCGGCTGAGATTGAAGTTGATGATGGACCCAATGATGAGGGTGAGATGTTCACTCGCCCTGGTAAATTGAGTGACCGATTTCCTCAGCCATATGCAAATGAGCAAGCTGCTAGGTTTGCTAACGGAGGAGCCTATCCACCAGATCTAAGTCTTATTACAAAAGTAAATCTTGTCTTCTGCTAATGAATTCTATTTACTTTTGTCTCTTATTATCTTTTTCCTGAAATTATCTTGTTCTTGTTTGTTCAGGCTCGTCACAACGGTCAGAGCTATGTGTTTGCTCTTTTAACTGGTTATCGTGATCCTCCTGCTGGTGTTTCGGTATTTTCCTATTCATTCTTGTTTTTTGTTTTGTCCTTTGATAGTTAATTCCAATATTTTAACTTTCTACTCTACTGGATATAAACCTTAAATTAATGACAGCAAGGATCCATAGAGTGGATTGTTATCTTGCAAACCAAAAACGCAAAAGAAGAAAAGGTTCAAATGCCATGGGATTTGGTATTAATTTCATAGTTTTAGATGTGGATGTGTTTGCTGAAGCCTCATTTGTATAATTGTATTTTTTTTTTTTTGACACAATTGTCACATCTATTTATGCAAGCTAACTGACAGGTGCAATATACTCTCTCTCTTTTTCCCTTAAAAAAGTGACTTCTTAATGATATTTCTAAAACCTTTTGTTTATTAGTGTTTGTTGTCCTTTTTATCTCTCTCTTTCCCCCATGCTTGCTCTCTTCCGATTTGCATTGCCATCTAGGTGAAAATACACTCATGAAGAGTGACAACTATGTATGAAAAGAATGTCCTGTTGTTATAGTTGCAATCTTCTCAGTCTGTATTTGTCAAGTTGAGAAATGTGCCATGATGACTGTTCTTACTTGAGAAGATACGAATGATGTTTTAGATCCGTGAGGGTTTGCACTACAATCCTTATTTCCCTGGCGGAGCAATCGCGATGCCAAAGATGCTTAATGATGGTGCTGTGGAGTATGAAGATGGTACTCCAGCCACAGAGGCTCAGGTTTGCCTACTTTTTCGTGCATACCAATGGAAAATGCTCTAGCCTGTTTTGAGAGGGTTAAAGGCCAAGCTATTTTGGGTGTTGTGTTGCAGATGGGGAAAGATGTCGTGACATTCTTGTCTTGGGCCGCTGAACCAGAAATGGAAGAAAGGAAACTGGTGTGTTTGTGTTATATGTGTATTTTCATTGGCTACGGTAAATTATTCAATATGATGGGTTAATTCTGAATCTTGGTTTTCTTGAAATGCAGATGGGATTCAAATGGATATTTGTCCTCTCACTTGCTCTACTACAAGCTGCTTATTACCGGCGATTGAAGTGGAGTCCTCTCAAATCCCGCAAACTGGTTCTCGACGTCATCAATTAGCTTCCTTTCAGTTTCTTTTTGTTAATCTTGTGCTTGTGGGAGGATCTACATTGGAAATAATTTTTTGAATTTGATGGTCACTGTTTTTTCTTCCCGTGTTGATTGCGTTAAAATTTCACATCAGTATATTAGTAATGGAGTGACCTGAGAAATGTCTACTTTCAGAAGGCTGAATAAGCACACCATACAGATGGTGCTACATTTTTTCCTTGGTCATAAATTTTGGTTTAAATTTTTCTTTCAAGTGCCAAGTATTTTTTTGGAACACGGCCTTCTACTTTCATTTAGGTTGATGTATTCCGGGAAGGTTAAATGCTAAATGGTATGAGAAAGAAATGTAATCCTTTTTTTTTTGGTGATCTCATTTTTATTTATATTTATAATAGTGCTTCTAATACAAGTATTGTTAGGTTTTCATGTCACCAGAAACGAGATTCCTCTTCAAGAGGATGACCATGGTAATTAACCTCTTAGTATGCTATGTGTGGGTTTTAGTGCTTTTATAAAATTATGCTTTTTTTCTCCTCCTACCACTTTTTCCTGTGCCGTAATAAGTCGCTTCCTACTTTTTTTTTTTTTTTTCACAAACACTTCCAATTTATTTTAATCATACATACAAGTGAAGTGTTAGATGTAGACATTATCTCTAATGGTATATATATATGGTTTGTGATATTATGTCTAATGGTATATATATATGGTTTGACCAAAAATCGAAGTGTGGAGACTATATATATGATTTCGTAAAAAATCAAAACTATGCTCTCTGAATAATTTTAAAGTGTATATATATATATATATATATATATATATATATAGTAGAATCCTACCGGTAGTAAATGTTTATGAACGTTACATCCAATTTTGGTCATGTGAGAATGAGAAAATTATTCAAAATTGTTGAAAGCTGATATAGATTTGTCGCTTTAAAACAATTTTAATGGCAATTTATTTTTGGAAGAAGGTAAAATAGTCTTCTTTTTGTTTGGTGGAGAATAAAAACAAAGGGAATTTTTTTTTAAGCTGCTAAATATTTGTAAATTTGGAATTCATTGGGTTATTTTATGCTCAAATATAGCAAATTTAAAGATTTACCTAAAATTCTCAAAAAGAGAAAAAAAATTAAGGGGTTTTGCACTGTTGCCTTATGAATTTATCATTCATTTATTATGTACAATTGAATTTTTAATTTTAATAAGATGCACTTTGAATTTACAATTCTATAATAAATTATCCTTTATTGATAACGATTTTTTTTTATCAAAATTAATATGTAACTTGCATGTAAATAATTGATTAATAACATAAAGGGTCATTTCTTTGCGTCTTAACCTTATTTGTTACTATTAACATCCTTATTTAAGTTTTAATGAATATATAAAATTTTGAATTTAATAAAAAAGGACCTTTCATGATCTTAGTTAAAGATATTTGTGAAAATCACATACAAATTTTTGTCAAAACACTAACATCGCTGTTAACGGGTCATTTACTATAGATTTGTAACTTTAGATTATAACTTATCAAAATTAAAAATTTAGTGTCATATATTAAATGTGTATTATGTTCAGGGGTAACAGTGCAAAAAAACTAAAAATTACAAAAAAAAAAAGGTTTATGTGTTAGTGAACTATGATTGGATGAAGGTCGTCAGTTGGCATAAGCCTGATCGTAGGCTATTAGTGGATCAAACCCACTTCCCCTTCGACGTTTCTCCATAGTCCCAACTTCTCTCTCTCCCTCCCTCTGTGTGTGTATTCTCAACGGCAGAGAGGCTCGTCAAATCGAGTCCCACACTGTTTCATAATTTCATCCATAGGTATTTCTAAAATTTGTGGATGATGAATGTGCTTGTTGGAGACTTTAATTTTAGTTTTAATGAATATGTTTTGAGCTAGAAAGTGGCAGCTGACAAGTCAATGTTTTGTTGTTGGTCTGCCAAAGCAGATATGGCGGCTTCGATGTCAATGTCAATGTCATGGGCAGCGCCGTCACGGAGGTTAGCTCCTGGCTGCCAAGAGAAACCCATTTTATGCCTTCACACGAGGATGCCTCAATTGTCCTTTTCTTCTTCTTCTTTGTCTTTGTCTTGGCGGGGTTTGTTCCTCTTCTGCTCTTCTGTGTTATATACATATATATATTAATTGAATTGAATTGAACTTGGTTTGATTTGACTTGATTTGCATTGATAGAAGAGAGAAATGAGCATGAGCATCGTTCCTCTTTTGCACGCACCAACGCCGTTCGCCATCTCGTTGGTTCCCTCACCGCCACACACGGTCTTCGTTTCGCCATTGTCAGTCTGTTCTCTCTTCCAATCCTTACCTATTTCACATTGCTTTCCATTTCTTTTTATCATTCTATCAGCTAAATTTGGACTCTTTTTGTTTGGGGGGTCGATTTGCCTTCTTCAAGGTTGTGGCCAGATTTAATGAGATTGTCACAAAGCCGTTGCTAGAGGGAGCTTTGGCCACTTTCAAGGCCTATTCTGTTGCTGAAGAGGATGTTGATGTATGTCCAATTTACTATATACTAATATGTATCCCCGCCCCCTAATATCCATCCATTAGTTTTGTTGGAAACATGTTATGTGATTGATTATGGACTTGGTCTATGAACTTAATAATTGCCCCATTGATAAACTTATACCAAAGGCAATATGCGTTTTGAAAGAGCTGAATATTTATTTCTTAAAGAGCTCGATTTAATTTTGGCAGAGTTATGTGCACATTTGGTGCTCCTTAGTAGAAACGATGGTTTAATTGTTCTATTTATTATAATGAATTTGTTTGTTATATTCTAGAAGATTCACAATTGTAATTTGTTATTTCCAGTTAAATGAGCATACTGCCTTTATTCAAAGAAAAAAAGATTAAGGAAGAACAACACCCTAAGTGTTCTCTTTACTCCTATATCAGGTTGTATGGGTTCCTGGTAGTTTTGAAATTGGTGTGGTTGCAACAAAACTGGGAAAGTCGGGAAGATATAATGCAATTCTATGTATTGGTGCAGTGGTACCTTTTCTTTCCCTTTGTCCATATCAAAACTAGTTTCATTAATCTATTTTTACAATGTCAAGAGATTAAGATTGCCTAATTGATGAGTCGCAATTTATTATCATTAGATAAGAGGAGATACAACCCATTATGATGCTGTTGCTAATTCTGCAGCATCTGGAGTCCTTTCCGCGAGTCAAAATTCAGGTTGGTATGCAATGCAGACATCTCCAGCATTTGTTATTTGTTGTTCTTTCACAATTAGTTGCATATAACTGAACTTGCATCATCTATCGTCTTCAATGCTATGTAGGCGTACCATGCATATTTGGTGTTCTGACTTGCGAAGACATGGAACAGGTTAAACTACATGTTTCAAAGCATTCAGATCCTAACCCTCAGCTACATGTTGGATGTCAATTGTGACATCTTGACTGTTGTTTTTTCATTACTATATTGCAGGCTTTGAATCGAGCTGGTGGTAAATCCGGAAACAAGGGTGCTGAGGCTGCGTTGACAGCTGTAAGTTGATTTTAAAGTCATATGGCCTGATTATACCATTGCTTTTGTTTAGAGCAATATGATTATATTACAATATCAGTTTTTTAGGATTCATCTGTTAGAGGAGATAGAAGGGTTAGGAACGTAGAGTCTGGAAATTTTTTACCACATTTAGAACAGTTAACGGACGTATGCATCTTCAGCAAAATGAACTTTTGAGGGACTTGTTTTGCAGCCCTTGCTGTGTATAAATGCTAAACCCAGACACTGATTTTGAATTTAAATAATTGGCATCGCGTTTGGAACCGTTGGTTCCAATCAACAAACAATGTAAAGCTATCAGCAGTTACAGTAAAAAGCAAAAGGTTGCTACAATGTAAAGCTCTTACATGCTACTATTTTCAAAGCAACATTTTCAGTTCCAACCGCTCTTTCAAATACCCTATAAATAAACTTCTTGAATGGTCCACACACATACCCACCCAAGTTGAAGGTGCAATTCACAATCCTGAAAATTATATGGTTCTCTTGAGGATGAAATGAAACTTCAATGTACCACAAAACATCCCTTATGGGATCAAGGATGGATCAAGGATGATGCTGACTGCTGTTCTCTATCCTCCCCATATAAGTATGATTTTGGCTACAACACTCTTTCTTGGAGGATGATGAAGTATAAGGACATATTGATGTTGATTAAATCTGATGAAGTACAGGATTTCACATTTCCCTTCATTTTGTGATTCTAATTTGGATTTAAGAAGTACATGATATAACAAACGGGGCTATTAAGCGCATGGGAGAGTGGAGAGGGAAATTTTCTTGCGCTTTGTTACTAGTTTTTTGAACTTGCCAAATGCTACGTTTATTTTTTGTCATATGTAAATTTTGCTTTCTATTGCAGATTGAGATGGCATCTTTGTTCAAGCACCATCTGAAGTGATAACCACATTACTCGATTAGTGGAAACTAATCATGGTCGACAATGTGTTGATGTGTTCTCATTTGCTGGGTGTTTCTGGTTGACTGTTGTTGTTTTCCTTACAGTTTTTTCACCTCAACTATACGTCGAGGACGGTTATTTGCTACTGCTTTTTTGAATGATGCAAAGATAAGAGTGGAGGAGAAATAATAAGTTGGTTTTTGGTGGATCAAGAATTGGCTTTTGTTTCACTTGCATCACCCCTAAATTTTAATTATTTACATTTGCATAAGTAAGGAGCGGCCTGTGTAAACGGAATATTGTTAGCTTACTGGGTGCTTCTTTGTACTACCTGAATTAGATTACTTGTGAGTGGGAACTTGTAATCAAATTACTTGCAGCCTTTGAAGGACTAGAATAAAAGAGTTTGCATTCGGCTAATCCTAAAATGTCTCCTTTTTTGTTTTCTCCCTAAAAAAACCTACAAAATTTCGATGGATATACATTTAAAAAAGGTTTTTGCATTGATTGGATTTGCTGGTTATTGATAGCAGGGAGCGTGTGAAAGTTAGGCAGTGAAAATTTGCATGAATAATTGGAGTTGAACTTGGATAGTGGTAAGAGGACAAGAAGAAAGATGGCAATGAGTTGTATCTTAAGGAAGGGATTGGGAGGAAACAACAGAATATTGTTGGGCTTGGGGCGAGCTATTTTAGCTTGGCATTCTTGTGTTTCCATTATGGTCTTGGCTTTCATGCCTTCTAACGTCAGAGATTACTTAAGAGTGTGTAGTGAATTTTTAACGTTCGTTTTTCTACTCCTAATCGTTGAAATCCTCGAGAATAATGACAATAATAATCCCAACGAAAGAATAAAAATAAATAAAAAAAAAAAAACAAAGTTGGTCTGAAATAATCCTACAAATTACAATCATATCTAGCCTGTACTAGAAATTAGGAACCGAGCACATTGACTTGCTTGCCCCATTTTTTATTCATGTCATGAAAACAGAGGAAAAGAAATTATATACATAGCTTTGCGTCCTTTTTGTTTCTGGATAGGAGGAAGCTAGATCTACGAAATCGGAGTACATCAGAATACCGAGAGATCCTCGACTGGTTTCGGTTACAATAAAAAGCATTTTCCCGCTTTCTTATATGTTGAAAAGATAGTCGAGTAACAATGAACCTTCCCCAAAAAGAAACTTAGAAACTATGCAACAGATACATTAATCATCAACACAATGGTAGTACTCGGCATGTTGGACAATACCACTTTCCCTTGAATCTTGTCTCCGGTGTCAAACCAACGCACGCGTAATGAAACCATTCACCTCCTTGGCACTGTCAAGGAAAAACATACAGGGAGTAGAATTAAATAGATTATGGAAACCATGTAGCAATAACGGAATGGCAACAAAAAATTTCAAGATCTTAAAATAACGATAGGAAAGGGTTACAAAACCACCACTGATGATAACAAATGTTGTGTGTATAAGCATATTAAATCTAGATTTTCTTGATTTGAGCATACTGGGGTGCTTTAAAACACATTCTCAACTTAAAATTTTAAAATTTTAGTATCATTCCACTGAAAGCTTGGTAAAAATACACAAGCGGTAAAGCAGAGGGGAAAAAAAGGACTCACATTTTCGTTGTCACAGGCAATCATGTCTCCAAAAGACACCTGAATAATCAATATAACGGGTCAACTTATTTTAAGTAATTATCAGATAATAGTGCAGATAGTGACTTCAAAATAATATTAAAATCGAAGGGAAAAGAGAAGAGAATCACGAGTTAGAACCTGATGGCAGACACAGTAAGTAGGTTCATTAGGATCAATGGGTTGATCTGCATCAACAGTCGTAGCAAAATCCTTCTTATGGCTTCCTGGGGGAGGCATGAGCTCAAAATCTCTATCCCGTTCCCGATCCCAATCTCTGTCCCTGAAATCAGGCCTTCTTGGTTGAGGTGTTGTGTAACCAAACCTACGTTTCTCATTTTTGGTGACTATAGGCATAGGAGGAAGAATAGCCGGTTCATCAGGTGATATTTTCCCTTCTGACAGAAATTGGAAAAAAGAGATAAAACAAACATCAATGATATATTCTATCATTGGTTCAGACGGAACTGATAGGTATAGACCAATGAAATCGGACCACCATTCCGATACAACAAACATTTTCATAGACAACAGACTAGTTTTCAATCACTAATTCAGGCAAGGTTGAAAGACTGAGAAGCCATTTTCCATATATATCAACAGTCCAGTCCACTAAACTTAGATGAGTAGGAGGGACTATGCATAGTAGTTTGACATCTCTACAATGCATTAAACTTGAGTATACTTCAGTTTCTTCAACATAGTCTCGGCAGCCTTGTGGCTAGAAATAAGAATAGTTTATAATTTTCTCATAATTGCGGCACATGCTATCAAAACTAGAAAATAAGTAAAGTTGCACTAAATACCGTACCTTGCTTCAGATCTTCTGCAAAGTGTGTCAGATCCTCATCAAGTCGTTTTACATGACTATCTATCTGAGGAAATGAAATACAAAGAAACTCTATAACTCTGTCATGATACGGTCTTTTGAAAAGTCCATAGCATTTCAGCTTAAAGGAACATAATGGACACAAATGGCACTTCACATATTGCATAAACATTATTAATTCAGCTTCCGTTATTAGCATGATAGAGATGAATTATCCCATATGGTGTTAGTTTAAGCCCAAGTCTCCTTCAAGAGAACATATTTTTTACAAGCTAAAATCACCCTCATATGGGCAACAAACCCAATGTTGCGATATTTTAGGAAGGAATAAATTCATGAGAAGTCCCTCAATTCTTTTCTCTCTCAAGAATTAGTCTCTGTGGTTAATTTTGTCCTATAAATAGTCCCTCAACTGAAAAAGTACGTTCGTTAAAATTTTAAATGAAAGAGGGAAGCCAATCCTAAGCAATCTCCCCTGGTTTTGTTTTCTTTTACATAGAAATAAACTACAAAATTACCTTTGTAGCCTTGCTAAATTTTAACCAATAATTGTAAGCTAAAGGAATGGCTAGTGCTCAACTATTGGGATTTTTATTCCTAAAGTTACCAAAGACAAAGGGAATTGGATGGTTTCCAATTCCGCTTCCTAATAGGTAAACAAACACTTGAAATGGTATTACTTATACCCTCTTCTTATTTCCTTTGATTTTTGTTTTCCTAAAACCCTTCCCTTTACCGTTACATCCCATTACAATTTAGTAAGCACGCCCTACGAGTTAATCAGTTGTGCCACATAACTTGTGAATGAAGAAAACTTCTTACTCCCTGATTTTTAAAGCAGAACTGTCTCTGTGAAGTGTCATAAACAAATTTTTAAAGACCAAATTTTTATTCAACACTATTCTAATCTTTCCATAGCTGCTGTTACAAGAAGATTTAAGATAACAAATAATTCCACCATTCAAAAAAGATTAAAATGATAAACCTCCAATTTCTTGAAGAACTATTATCCCACCAAGACATCTCAAAAACTCTTCGGGCGAATACTATACAGATAATATCCTACAATTAAAACATAATGCCAAGAACATTATCCAATCATTAAAAATAAATAAATGAATGAACAAATAAAGGATATTTGATCATAATCTAATAAACCTTGTCCAAAAGATTCTTTGAGCAAATAATTTTCAAACTCTTTAGGATTTAGGCGTGCTTAAGAAGATCCAAGAAAATACAAAAATTAAAAAAAAAAAAAAAAAAAAAAAAAAAAACAAGTGTACCAGGTCATAAGCTTGCTGTGCCAACAAAACCTTCTCGGTGCAGAGATTCAAAGCATTATCCTGATTGGCCTCGATCTCCTTTCCAATTTTGTCAATGACGGATTCCTCTTCTTCATTGTTATTGTCGTTGTAATTGTTTACATTCCCTTTCTTCGACATTCCCAAACAGTACTTGGTTTGCTGCCTCGTCTGGTTTATCATTGCTTACCACCAAAAAAAGAAAAAGAAAAATAAAAGGCAAGAAATTGCTTAAATGTTCAAAACCATGATAATAATACAAAACTTGTTCGTTCGAATTATCCAAAAAATTAAGGATTTTCCTACACTGGGATCGCTCGTCCAGTTCCCGAATCGTGTTGAGGAGCCTCTGCAGCTCAGCCGGCAAAGTGCTCGCGTCTGTCACAAGTTCAAAATCAAGAATTTTCAAAAGTCAAAATTCGCCAGAAATTCAGCTTATGGAATTCAAATTTTGATGATTCGAAAACTGAATCGGAAGAAATTGATCAAGGAAATTGCTGAATAGGCTTACATTCCAAGTAGTCGTCGACGAAAACTCCGGTTCGCGCGATTGCCATCGATGCTTTCTAGGGTTTGTCAGCCAGATCTGTGCATGATTTGTTGTAATTGGTAAATAAGAGGGAAAGCAGTGCAACGGCGTCGTTTTAGGAAAGCAGCCTTTTCTATCCCACAAAAAATGAAAGGATTTTTTGCGGCTCATATTCTCAAAGTTGGTCTCTTTCATGCCGGGTTTGAAATAATATGGCTTTAAACTTTATAATTTAAAATAATAGTTTTAAATTTTATAATTTGAACGAGTAGTTTTAAACCTATGTGCTATAAATGTTGATTTTAAATTTATGTTTAAAATATAAAAATTTAAAACGAAAATAAAATATCATATTAAAAATTTGTTTTTGAAAACTATGGCTTATGAAAGAAAACGAGAGTGAAAAGAGTTTTTACTATAGAAATTATTCAAGACGGTTAAATTTTAAGGGATCAAATTCTTAAAAAATGACATCTAACGCGTTTTAAACTATGCTTATTGTTTTGAACTATTTATTATTGCACACACCAAATGCCGTTTAAACCATCGCACAGATTCAAAACGGCTAAAACCTAACGCTTGGCATTTTATACTCTATTTCAAACTTTAGACACTCATGTTTTCAAACTCTTAATTTGTTCACATCTTAGTCTCCATTTTAAGAATTTGAACACTCATGTTCCCAAACTTTTAATTTATTGATACTGTTAGTCTTTATTTTAAAAATTTGAACATTTAGGTTCCAAACTCTTTTATTTATTAACACCTTTAGTTTCTTCTTTTTGTGTTAAATGGTACAAAAGAAATCAATTTTGAGGCTTTTTTTTCTTCTTAAGTCCCAAAAATGATAACATTTCATATTAACTTTATGTTAGGGCAGAGTTATTTTTTTTTTCGTAGGGGATTTGAAGATTTTTATATATTAAATTTTTGTTTTAGTTATTAATGATCAAAATTAATGGAGTTTTATTTTCGGTATTTAGGGAATGTGTTTTTAACATTAAGAAGGTCGACCATCATCTCGACATAAAGATGAACTTATTGAGATGAAGGACAAGCCACTTGAAGTCGAATAATTCGTATGAAATCAGGGCGGCCACTCCAAAGGAAAGATGTGCCCGTATGTTAGGAAAACCATTGATAATCAAAGGCGTGTCCCATCAGTGGCATGCCAAGGAGAAACACCGCTCCCAAAGAAAAATGCAAGGAAAAGGGATAACGAACATTCCAACAGGGCCCTTAGTTAGAAGGGAAAATTAGAGAAAACCTTAAGCCTAAAATAGAATATGGCGTGTCCTAAATCAAATGGTTGTCTCAATAATCATCAGTTTAGGATAAGTCAAGTATAAATAGGACAAGAAACCCAAGCAAAAGAATCATTATCGTTCTTCCGAGAATTCTCTCTTTCCTTATTTCTTCTTTTCCATGTTCCCAAAATATCTCCACCATTTTTTGGTTGACATCGGAGTGTCTTCTACAAGCCATCTCTTGACGCCCCCCCATGAGGAGGAGTTTCAAAGATCATGACTCAGAGCAACTGAGCAGGTATGAAAAGATTGATGTACCAAAATCCAGTTTCCCATTAGACTATCCAATAGACATATGAACATCATTTCTATCACTTTGCTTTTGAATGCATCAAATTTTCCATTATATTCACTGACGGTATGTTAAACGTGCCCCCAGAGTGTTAACATTTGTAAATGGCTGGGACATGTGCCATAAATTTCCCTTGAAAAAATTAACCAATTATAAATTTCGAATCCAATTGAATAAAAAAGAAAAAAAAGATCACTTAGCTCATCATAAGCATACGATTGAGCTGCCTTTGATTTCTCGACCCCACAAACTTTGCGCGAACAATAATTTTCAAAGAATTCAAAGGTGAAATAGAAATTGAATAATAAAGTTATGGGATTAAGTAAAGACGTACATTTTATGAGTAACAAAAAATAATTATCCATGAACATGGCATTTAAATCATAACAAATCGGAAAAAACCAACTAAAAAGCTTGCATGACCTCTCCTCCATTTAAACTCCGGTAAAGCAAAGATCCTTCCATGATCATATCTAATATTGAATTTTGCTGCATCATACATTAGTTTCACATACAAAAGGGTGGTTCAGCAACATCTCGGCAGTGGGTCTATCACTTGGGTCCCTCACAAAGCACTTGCTCAAGAAATCCTTGGCCTCTTTCGAAATTCCGCCTTCAGGGATAACAGGCGATTCCGACGCTATCTTTCTCCTGATCTCTCCTCGTCCTAGTTCTTTATCCCATGGCGATCTTCCGGTCAACATTACAAGGAAGGTACACCCAAGAGCCCAAATATCAGAAGGCTGTTCTTGAATCTTATCTCTAACTGATTCCGGCGACAAATACAGTAGAGTTCCTTTAACTCTGTAGCTCTTGAGTTTGCTCTCTTGAGCACTCCTTGCGAATCCAAAATCCGATATTTTCGCCACAAATGCTTCGTCTGCGTCTTTTTCTTTGGCAAGCAGTATGTTTTTGGGTTTCAAGTCGCAGTGAATGAAACCCGCTCGGTGAATGTGGTTGATCCCTTGGAGAATTGATCGCAAAAATTTCCTTGCGTGTGACTCAAGCAACCCAAAGCCTTGGCATAGCTTGATTAAATCGAACAGCGTTCCTCCAGAAGCGTACTCCAAGAATAGGTTGTGAAACAATTGGCCGTCTTCAGCTACAGTGATGTCCTCTCCGAAGCATCGGATGATGAAAGGGGTAGTCCCGAGACGATCGTAGAGCATTTTCTCCGTCTTGAGCTCCGCCGATGAGGAAGACAAAGCCGATTTCACAGCCACAACTGGAGGGAAACCCCTAAACCTGGTTGACAAAGGGTTGCTGAAAATGGCCAAATGAACACATCCGTAACTGCCTTTTCCCAGCATTGGACCTCGCACCCATTCTCCCTGGTTGTAGCAGATGCTCTTTTCTGCCTTTGGCTCATCATCGCAATACCATTCCTCCTTAATTTTCTCCATTCTACGTTAAATATAAGCCAGAATTTTAATGATACAATAACACAAAACAAAAACAAATTCCGAAAGAAAACACACAAACACTCAGCTAAATGAACACTTAATTTTGTCCATTCTCTCTCTCTCTTTTTTTTTTTCTTTTTTTTGGGTCTAAAATCTGTGTTCTACCTAGGTGTATTTTTTCTACACTATCACGTAATTTTGCTTTCAAGATTTGCACTTGCTATTTGCGAAAGGAAAAAAGTTCTCTTTCTTTATCCGAACCAGCTATTTTATATGTTTCTTGTTGCCCTTTAATTATTTAGAACCTTAAAAGAAAAAGGGGAAAAAAAAAAAAAAACTTTACGTACCTTGGACACAGCTTTTGGGGTTAAAGCCCTAGCACAGTGTTTTGAGCTCTCAAAGTTGGCGTGATTACGAGAAAGTTTGGTCCTGGTCCTGTGTATATATATATATATATATATATGTATATGTATATAGGACCCTGGAAAGAATTCCTTTTGTCTCTCGGATTTCACAGTTTGTGCTTGTGTCCAACTACGTGCCCCAAACAAAAAGAAATAAGTTATGAACAGGTTCCCTCAAAAAAGAAAAAAAGTTGAGAAAAAGGGATACTTATATGGATGTCTTTAGGGTTTATTTGAAACATATATCTTACATGGACCTCATCAAATATATGTATAAAGATATTTAAGGCGTGAAACAAATTTATACCCCCGCAAAAAAAAAAAAAAAAAAAAAAAAGGGAAAGAAAAAACTTGAAAAATTCATTTAAAAAAAATTAAATAATCTGTTAAAAATGTAAATTGATGAAGTGTGACTTGACATTTTTTATTCTTTATCTTATCTTTTTTGTTTTCGTTTCCCCTTCAAGAATATTTTGATTTCTTAAATGGCCAAAATAGAGCATTGACAGGTTTAGGGTATAAATTTGATACACACTTGAATGTTGTATATCTTTGATAACATGTAAAATGAATGGTATACTTTTGAGTAAATGTAAGATATACATAGGGTTTGTGTGTGTGTGTGTGAATTTCTCAAAAAGAATTTCGGGTCATTATGAGTATGCCTCTTGAATATTGAAAACTTTTATTTTATCTTGTAAATTTTGAATTAGTTCCACTTAATCTTCATTGTTAGAATTTTCTTTAAAATCATATGAAAAAAGAGAGGGTTAAGTGTGGTCATATAGTTTTTTTCTGTTTATTTTTAGCCAAAATTGTCGAATAGAAAGACCATTAGACTACACCATTGATGGCTGGAAGTATTATTAAGTGAGGGCACATGTTACTACTCATTTTTAAAAATTGTATTTTAACCCTAAAAGTTTTTTTAAAAATTTAAATTTGATCTTATTTTGTGAGAACCATTATAACTATGCCCCCGTTGAATATTTAAAAGATGTTATCATGCTCTCCATTTTACACGAAAAATTATAATCGTATTAACACTCAATCATAAAAATATATAACTATATATCCGTCTATAAGATACTCTTTTTAGTTTTTTTTTTTTTCATAGTGCACTAGCTCTTTTTTTTTTTTTTTTTCCATTGTTTTTAAGAGAAAGCCTAACAGAATGAATTGAGTAGGACTAGTTAAAAATTCGAAGGGTAGAACGGGAATTTTTAAAGTTAAGAAAGCAAATTGGGAGGGATCTAAAAGTTTAAGGATACCAACGAGAATAATCCTTTAAAGACGGTAGCTAGGATTCAAATAGATTTCTGAATTCATACTTTGGATTACTCGATGTAAACTGCGCACGTAACTTTTTTGTTTTATGTATATATCTGACGAATTTTCATTAATGTAGATGGATAATTGAATTTAGAGTAGAAGAAACTTTATAATAGAAAGTTTAAGGGCTTGTTTGTCATATCGTATTGTATTATATTGTATTGTATTTTCTGTATACAATACAATACAATACAATACAATACAGTGTGTCAAATATACCCTAAGTTTATAATAAATTAAAATCATTTATACCAACTATTTATTGTACGGGTGTTCAAAAAATCTATCAAATTGTCTAAACCGTCCCATCCAAACCAAACCGAATCAAACGAGTTGTTTTTTTTTTTGTAATTTTTGAACGGTTTGGGTAGTTTTCACACAAATAATTTTTAGTGGTAACTGTCCATACAACCTACTTAAACCGCCTTCATATCGCTTTACATATAATTTTTTATTTTAAAAATATTTTTTTATACATGATAATTTTTATTATTTTTTATACAAATTATTTTTCATTGCTTAATAAAAAAAAGTTTTACGCATATAAGATAAACCTTCTACACTCTATAATTACACTCTCCCTCAATCGCAATAAATTAACCAATATCTAAAAACACAAAAATCAAATTAAAGAACCAAGTACTAGGAAGCTTTGATTCAAGTTTAAAATTTAATTGTATTGTTTTATGATTTAGTTATACTTTTTAACTCTTTAGTTTGGTAATTGGTGAATTTTAATTTGTGTTATTGTGACTTTTTAGTTTAGTTTTTGGTTTGTATTAAACTTTAAATGGTAAACTTTTAGACATTTTATAAGTATTGTTAAATATTGAAAAATTTTTAATCTTAAGCTCAAACTGTTTAGGAGTGATTTGATTTAGTTTTTATTAAAAAAAAAATTCAAATTGCTCAAACTATCCAAAAATAAAGTTTAATTTTAGTTTGGTCGATGATTTGGAGAAAAAACCGCTCAACCCACTTGCAAACACTCCTAATTTTCTTCATTACTCTTGCAGGGCCCGGGAAATTGTACCTTTTAACAGAAAACACATGTGCATTCAGATAGGCTGTGAAGCCCCAACCGTGATGACAATCTTCCTCTATCACAGACAAAAGGGTGGTTCAACAACATATATCTCAGCACCAGCAGTAGGTCTGTCATTGATTGCAAAACTTCCCTTGCTTCCGACTCCCTTGGATTTCCTAATCAAATCAGATTATAATGTTCCTCCAGAAGCCTACTCCAATAATAGCTAGGTTGTACAACTGGATTGGTTATGAAAATCAACTTTACCAAGTGTTGAACTGCTCACATAACTCAAGACTCGGTTTGTTTCTCAACTCAGTATTGATCGGCTGAAAGTTTGACATTTTACTTTGACTTCAAAGAACAAAAGGGGAAAGGAATAGACATCTATCCCAAAACCATTCCAGAGAAATTCTCTGTTTAAGCAAACAAATAAGGTACATAATATCCTCGGTTTGACATTTGTAATATTTAGAGTATCTGGGAGAGTAGTTTAAACTATCAGTTTGGGTTTGAGACTGTAGCATGTAAGAGCTTTACATTGTAATTTTTTTACTGTAACATATAAGAGATTTACACTGTTAATAGCTCAAACCAACACCCTAAATATGTTATCGAAAAAGAAAGGTCCAAATGCTGAGAAGAATCTCACAATCAAGGATCCATAAACCGCGACATTTGCATAAATCCATTGACAATAACTGCAAGTAAAAGACTTGTAGCTTCAGATCTAAGTTAAAGGGGAAATCAAACTGAAATTAAAACATGCAATCTGCAACTAATTTGACCCTGTAAAGAAAAAAGAAAGAACAGTCCCAGCTGAAACTTCCCTAACCGTGAAAAACTACTACTTTCTAGCTGTTGAAGCTTATATAAAAACTAAAAATAGTTTTTTTTTCTCCAATGTAAAAGGCATATCTGATATTTTGGAAAGAGAACTAACAAAATGAGAGTTAAATATCTGCAAAATACACACACACACACATCCCAGCCATCTACAAGCAGAAACACCATATTCTGGGGGTTTCTTTTCTTCTTATGCTAAAACCAAACAAAATCCAAGAGAGGGTGCATGCGATGTGATGCGAAGCACTGTGTCAGTGATGTTAAACTTGTTGGCCTCCCAAGTCCCAGCCTCAGAGAATCCTTTTAATCAGCCTATGAGTAGATACAAACTCAATTCTAGATGATATGCCACAGACATGTACGAGAACAATTAGAAATGGGATATATAACGAGTCTTGTGGTTGACATTCAAACTAACAAATATGTAACTACCCAAAAAGCATGATAACACTGATTTTATACCCGTTCCTTCAGAAACTTCCTTCATAATGTGATGTAGATGTTGGTATTTGCTGTTAATAGCAATCATCCAAGTGATCTTTTAGAATTTTTCTTAGATAGTCTAACTGCTCGAACCCACCTTCAAGTTCTTCCCACTACAACACATAGGAAAGAAAATTTCTTTATTGTCATGAAATGACACCAAATATCTCGTCTACATATCATTGCAACAAAGTAGAATGCTTGATGGACCAGAGAGCAGATGAATAATACACTGTTCTCAAGGTCTTCATTCACTAAGCATGTGTATGAGAAAACTAACCTCTTGATGAGATAATGACACAAGTTTCCAACCGGCAGCAGATATGTACCGCCGTTTGACCATTGTATGTCCCAAAGGTACCACTGCATAGAGCAAACAAAAAATAAAAATAATTGTTTTCATCGTAAGCACTAAAGTGAGCAACATTTTTTTTTTAATTTTTTGAAAAGAAACCCCACAAGTATTCCGCGAGAAATGCGTTGGACCATCGATCTCCAAAGCCACCTTCTTATCAACCAAAACAGCGTCCAGAGTGTAGCCATCCAAGACATATTCTCTTTCCCATTCTAGGCCAGTGCTAATGAGAAGACGAGCGACCTCCTTCTGAAAAGACGAGGTAATTTTCTGATTGAACCTCTTAGTTTTCCCAGCACGGGTGATCTTCTCCTCGAGATCTCTCCGCAAAGACAACCAAAGATATGGGTATTCAAGCTTCAAGCATTGGTTTACAAGTTGAATCTGAGAAGCAAACATGATATCCTCTCTATGCTGCTCTGAGATCCTTTGCTCCTCAAACTGGGTTGTCAGAGTCTTCCACACAAAGGAAAAGAAACTACGGTCCAATTCTCCGAAAACGGTATAAGACCAAGCTATACTTCCAAGCTGATCCCTTGTGAATCTGAGCACAGGATGAGAGGCCAAAACGTCGCCACTTCTATCAAATAATATTCCGTTACTGTCCTTGTCAATTTCTTTTTCCCTACTCAAGTTAAATTCGTCTTTGCTTAAGCAGCATTTGAATTGGCTCATGTCATTGAACACACCATCTAGAGAGCCCAACAAAGGCTCAGCAGGCTCAAACATAGAAGCAAAAGCCCACAATAACTGAGCAAGTTCTTGCTCTTGGAAAGTGTGAACAATCTCTGACGCCCTTTTTGACAAGTGAGAAAAGAGAACAGGAGCAGAATGCTTCATGGAAGCAAAAGCCCCCGCAACATTAGCTACATTCTGGGAATTGAAGTCCCTGACTTTGGTCAAGGCGACCTCGGCAACTCTATCCATTTCAGACAAGTAAAGAAGGTGGCCACCAATCTTAGACAAAGCCCACGAGATATTGGAAAGGCCTTGAGGAGAGCATTCAGGCAAAAGTGTCATTGCAAGCCCTACAAGCATGGACATGTCTCTTTGGCGGGCAAAGGACAACCTACGAGTTTCGGTAAGAGAGAGTTTGTCCATGTTTTTAGCAATCCTATGAAGGGCAGTGGCAATATTCAAGGGAGTTAGAGGTGAGGGGCTCAAGCCTTTCCCAACAGCCATCATAGTTTGGGAAATGAGCTCCAACACTTGTTCAGGAGTCTGTGCTTCTATGATTGCTTTGTTGAGATTGATTTCTTCTCTGCGATTAGTAGGCCCACCAGAGAGTTGGAATTGGGAAAGCTTGTGAACCAGCTCCTCCCTGGTCCTCTCTTTCTTGTCTTCAAACATCCCTCCAGCAAACATGCTCACACGACTACCATCAAATTGTTTCTCCTCTTCTTCTTCTTCAGAGAATTCCTCTTGTCGTTGGAGTTGCTTGGTTTTGTGCTTGTGTTTCTTCTTGTTCTTTTTCTTGTTTGTTTGGTTGGTGGCAGAAATCAAATACTGTTCTAAGCCTCTAGATTGAATAGACTTAAGGGCAATCTTCCTGGCTCTGACACACCAATCCATGGAATCGGTGTCATGGAGGAAGCGAGAGCAGTTGCGTTGAGTGTTCCTCTTCTTGGGAGACTGGGAAGCCAATGGGTCAAGCTGCTCAACAAGCTCCAACTCCCAGTCCCTAGTATCACTATTACCATCATCAACTTGTTTAGCAACAGTTAATCTTCTTATTGTTGTTGTTGTTGTGGTGGTGGAAGAAAGGAGACCACGATGATGAAGCTGATTCCGAGTAACATTAAATTACACAATTAGAATCGGAAAGGAAGTGGATTTGCATGAAACTAATCATAAAAGGCATCATCAAATTCAAATTAAATTTAGAGATGGGACATGTTCTTTCCATGCTCAGATTTATCCAAGTCAAGTAGTAAGAAAGAAAGAATGAAAATGTTAATCCAAATAACAAAGAACTTACTAAACACGGTATTCTATGTCCTATCACAGAGAAAAGTAAACCACTGGGAAAACGAAGTATTAGCGAACACCCAATTAAAATTAGTTTGTTTTCAAAATTTTCATGCAGTTATTGTACTAGTAATATTAACAAACATCTTAGCTACATCATCAAGGTCAGGCAACCTACGCAAAAGCATATAACCAAGTTCAAACTGCTACAGAGTAAAAGCTCTCACATGCTGCTACAATGTAAAACAAAAACATATTACAGTTTATGCTTAATATGTTCCAGCTTCAGTGGCTACTCTTCATATGCTTTCCTCAAGTGGTTTGGTTTTGTTTATTTGGCAATTAGCAGCAAATCAAGTTATCAACTATTCTTAAGCAGTCAGTCAATTGCTCTTTTCAGTTCGGACTTGATTATTCTTAAAGAAAAATGAACTGGGCATTGAAAAATTCCCAACCTTTCGCAAAAAAATCAAGAAATGGGCAACCCAAGAAACACAACGAACAGAACAGAAGATGTTACCTTATAGAGAGTGGGAAGGTTGGGAAAGGTAGAAGCCCAAGAAAGGGAAGTGAATGAGACATTGATGACCAGAGATGACGTTGAAGGTGTAGCGGATAGCAATGCCATACGTCTGTCTATGTTCCCGTCTAACAGGTATGTTCAATGTAAAATCCTTCTTCGTCGAGAGATGTAAGGCTTCTTTCGTCACAATGATTTGGATTTTTTTTTTGTCGGTATGAAATTTGGTTCCTGAGAATTTCTTAGCCGCTTCAAAATTGATTATCAATGGATAAATATTGTCATGGACGCTTGGGGGAAATGCACTCAGAAAATAAATTTAATAGAGTACTGAACCGGATTTTTTTTTTTTTTTTTTCATAAAAATTCTTCCAACGCGAAAAATATTACCTTCGTTTGACAGTGATTTTAATCACTCAGTTTTCACCACAAACTTAATTATAAATTGTGTAAAACTCTCACATGTTACAGTAACAATAAAAAAAATTACTACAGTATAAAGTTCTCACATGTTACAGTAATAATGGTTCTAACCACTGGCTCCCACTGCTCTTCCAATTAGATTTTTAAAATTTTTTAAACAACATTGAATTTACAATGTTAATAATTTATTTACAATTTAAATAAAAAGTATGTATACTATAGAGAAAGGTAAATATATTATTTACACATTCAACTATTTAATGCCTAAATAACAATTATTTTTACTATAAATAAGATATATAAATAAATTTATAACATAAATATGCTATTTGCTATAAATATTTTCAAAACTTATTATTTATTAGAATTAGTTTTGAATCGAACCCAAAAGCCAACCTCACCCACGACCTCCGACCTCCAAACAAGAGAAAAGCTCTGTCTCGATGATAAAAAACCAAGCTTCATCAACGGTCAAAGGTCAAAGTCATTGCTGATGTCTAGACTTGGGCGAAAGGAAGTCGTTGTTGTCGTCGGATATAGGCAAAGTTGTCGTTAAGCGCGAGATTCCGATGGAAGATCATTGTTGTATTTGCTCATCAAGTCAGGGACGACATGAGTGGGGTGAGGAGCTTGCAGGTGGAGGATGGTGGTGGATGGGAGATACTAGAATGGGTGGACGACATTGTATATGGTGGCAGGACTTACTCTAATGTCTATAACACCCACTCCAAATTTGTCACATTTCGGTATTTTGGTAGTTGAAATTGATTATCTGAGGTTGTAGTTTTTGCTCTATTCATTGATAAACATGTTTTTTTTTTCTTCCTTTTTTGTTGATCTAGGTCTTTTTATCGATATAATATTGGAATTATTACCTTTTGTTGCATTAGGTTTTTTTAGGGTTAAAAGCAATTTTTTTGTCTTATCCAACAAATTTTTTTTTTTCAATGATGAGGGCTATTGACCCATGTGGCAGCTTCAGATTGGTTGCCATGGGCTACATCAGCCTATTTTATTTTGTTATTTTTTAAATTTTTTAACATTATATTTAAAAAAATGTCCCTTAAGAGTTTAACCTATGTGGCTCACGTGATAGGGTTTTTAACATCCATCAATTAGCTTAGTCCTTTTACATCTAAATTGCAAGATTAGACTCAGCTCAACTACCAAAAAATAATTAGGGCCAAATTGTATCTTTTTAAAAGGCCAATAAAACTAAAGGTTTTTCTTATGTGGGAAGTGTTTTAAAATACAAAACTATTATAAAAACTAAAGAATGCAAGACTATTATGAAACTAAGTGAATTTCTATAGAGAAAATAGAGAGATAAGCTCATTCTTTATTATGAATTAGAGGTGTGTTTAGAATGAGTGAGGGGGTATTTATAGGAAAAATTATAGCATTATCCATGATCATTGTTCATAGATACTATTCAACTATGGTACTATTCATGGTTACTATCCATGACACTGTTCACTGCTTATTTCATTGCTTACATCAACATCGGTTACTGTTCACATAGGATTTTGGATACTATTCACTATTTGTACAATGTTGATTATTGGACAACCATACCCTTTTTTGGGGGTATGCTCGACGCCCTTCTTGAAGAGCACTCCTTTACTGTCTAAACATTGTACTCGGATATAGCCATTTTTCAAATACATCCACGACTCTCCTCTGATCAACACTTCCTCTTAAGGTGCTCCCCAAGGCTTCCATTGGCTACCACACAAGATGTCACCTTTGTCACAACCCGCCTTATTACGGGCCATACTTTAACACTTTTCTTACTTACGTATCTATAAAATCTTGAGAATACTTTTTTTTTAAAAAATAACATTAATATAACACATACATATTCAAACTTCTTTTTGTAATTATATATACATAAACAAGCTTTCTTTTTTATAATATCATATACTTAACATACCCAAAAGAGGTTTTACCTTACTAAACCATACCATATTTTTACAAACAACATGTTCCAAAATAACTCAATATACATAGCAAACGGAAACATAGCCATGGCGGTATTCATACCTTGCTTTGCACATTGCTCATATTCCATCGCCCGCCCATCAATACGATCATTCTGATCTCGTAGTGGAAATTCCTATAACATGAAATAACTAGGTGAGCTTATGCTCCGTAAGTCCAAACATAGCCCACGTGCACCATATGCTAATATGCATGATCCATTTATGCTTTCTTATGAACATTCTTTATTCTTATCATATCTTTGTTTTTAACTAGGGTCCAAGTGTCCATGCCATATACGCATATAGGTTTTCCTAGCACCGAGTCCATAACATAACTTTGACATTAAACTCCCCTTTGCATCAGGAGCCGATACGACACTTTCCTTACTTCTGGTGATTCATTTACGAGTCAAGTTATTATGGTATACATCCCATGCATATCAAAATATGTACATTCTAAGTGCAAAACATATACATCTTTTTTAATTGTGCAACACAAAGAGATACATTCACATAAGTATTCTATACCCTTATACCTACTATTTCATACTGTAGGTAGGTTTAGAACTTACTTGCTTACATTGGTATAAGGTTTGTCTTCGGGTTCCCTCGTTATCCAACTTGTGACATGTTTGGCCAATTATATTGTTATTAGCCAAATTACACTATTTAGCTACACGTCGGTACGTATACCTATCGATTACTAATTCGGATTACTATTTAGATTATTTAAAGTTCGACCATCCTTTCATTCCCTTCAATCTTATTGTTTCTAACAAAAAGGGAAAAATTCTTATTAAAGTCATTTTGCTTTATCTTGGATGCTTTAGAGTCTATTCTAGTCATTTTATAAAAAATGACATTTTTGCCCTCGATAGGCCACTTTAAGTTCCTATGCCCAATTGGTTAATACAACACAGAATGTCGCTTATTCATGTAAAGACAAATATTTAGGGCATCGGATCACTTATTTGCAATAAAAATCCAAGTTTAACAAAACTTTGCGATTTTATACTTCATTTAAAAATTTTGACGATTTTGCCCCCGGGATCAAAAATAATCTTTTTAAACCATTAGTGTTTATTTTTCAAGGGGATTAAATTTTCTTAAAGTACCTTACCCAAATTCCTTTTGTAAAACGACTTTTTTTAAAATTTTTTTTCAATTTTAACAAATTTTGTAAAATTTATAGCTCACAAATGAAGGTGATTTTCAATGAACCGTCTACAATTTTCAACAGTTTCATCTAGATTTACAACTTTCATGTTTTAACTTTTCTAAAATTCCTACTATACAGGGGAGTTTTGGCCTTTTTCAATTCTATTGAGAATAAGAATTTTTTTGCAATTTAGTCTCTGGGGTAATTTGTATGAAAATCTGATTTAAGATATCATTCCAACCACTGTTTATATAGATTCAAGACCTTTTCAAACCATTTTCATGCCGAATCATAACTCTTTTTAAAACCAAATTTCAAAGTTTAAAAAATTACCCTACTTTTACATCAAATGTTAATTTTCATCTTTAAACTCCAATTTCAACAACACAACCACATCATAAACCATAAACTCAAGGAATCAAACCACAAACTTGCTTGAATGATCATATGCCTTTTGAAACAATCAAAACCATTTGAACTTCAAAGTTGAGAAATTGAACTTACCAAAGGAAAATAAGTGATCCTAGGCTTTCCAAGGGCTTCCTTGCAATTTTCCTAGGCATGTTTCACATGAGAGAATCTTTGGTCAAATTCCCCCCCTTAAACCAAGAAAAACCCTAGGAAAACTTGCGAAAAGTTTGGATTTTTATCTTAAAAGTTGATGAAATCTTTTGAACCTTGACTTTTGAAACTTGTTTGGGGCAATTTTGCAAAGAATTGGGCTTGAAAAATTTTTGAAGGAGTGCTCCTATGGCTATCGAGTAGGGTAGAAGGGGAAAATGGAGAAATTTTGATACTTTAAGTCTTAATTAAAGACTTATCCTTGATTTCTTTTAATGGTGAATCACCCTTTGGTAATTAAGTGGGTGTTAGGTGGCTACATATGATTGGGCTACATTTTATGATGTGATGGCCCAATCAAAACCCATTGGGTGTCCACTTGGTGGGCCCCTAAAACTTTACATAGTGTTTTTCACCACATAGTATTTTTCTTATCTTGTTGGGGTAGAATTAGTGAAAATTGTATGCTCAGATATTATAAAATACCCTAGTTAGTTTTTGGTCCACTTTTGAAATCTAAACACAGTATTTCTTATATTTGTGTTTTTATCTTAGCAGTGTACTTACATTACGTCAAACCCCTTTTACATTGTTTAGGGTTTTGGCATGCTTTTCTATTTCATCTATGCCTTAATCATCCATTAATTTATATCACAAGACTATAATTAGTCGTAATATAAAATTCATTTTATAGATATTATTTACAAATTTTTGAGCATTTAAGCTCACAAAACCAGTATTTGGTAATATCCAATGTCGCATCTAGTTTACCGTAAAATTCCCTATTAACATTGTTTATTATATGCTATCATAATTTTTACAAAAAAAATGATTTATAAGAGTAAATTCATTAATTAAGTCCAGTTAAATATTGGATTTTGGTTAATGAATTTCCTTTGGTCATTACAACCATCTTAGGAGGAACATGTGCTTGGGATTGTAACGCCCCTAAGTGGGGGTTAACAGTTTTTATTAAATAAAATGAAGATTATAAAATAAATATGAATCATCAAAGCAATTTGCTCGAGACTTAAATAAAGACTCTCAAATTAAAATAAAAACATAAACAAATAAATAAACCATAGTTTAATGTAGCACCTTAAATTTTAATAATATACAACTGCCATCATCATCATTTCAACCCTTAACAAATCTTAATACAGTCACAGAAAGTAACAATGGATGCTTACATTATCATGAAGATCATTCTTTGCATTCAAAGCAATCCCAACGTAATATAGCTACATAGCTTTTCCAACTATTTTTCTTGTAGCCACCTCACACTTAGTGAGTCCTGAAAAGATGAACATAACAGGGAATGAGCGACAACATGCTTAGTAGGGAAATTCATTACTCACCTTAAGGTTTATTCATTACCACATTAAAACTAGCATGGTTAGTTAGTTTTCATCATTATTCAAATTATGAGATTGATTATGATCATATTCCGTAGATACCATAGTTAATCATTACCAAGTTTCATATACATATATACAATATTCTCATTCATCATTATTCCTAGGTATCCACATTACATAAAGTATGACTCAACTTATCGAAACCCAAATGGGCGTACTTGGCCACCCTCCAAACATTCCCAGGGTATTCCGATGAGGGGACATCAAGCCCCGAGTCCTCACCAAGTCGATTCCTATACAGTGTGTTCTGGGACTTTCGACTCAAGGAAGCGTCATCACCTTCCCCCTATTTTACCTTTTAGGGTATTCGTGCCCAAGGACGTAACCGCTGCCCTCTTCACGTTTCACCATTTTCTCAATATTTAATCATCATTTGAAGAGTCAATCTTCCTAACCATGCTTCTCAACTTATAACAACATATGTTAATTCATTATGTTCCTCGCTAATCAATACAGGGCGAGTTCATATCATAGTTTCATATGTAATTCTCATATCATAGCAGTTCAACATAGATATATATATATCTTGTGGTAAAATAACCAATTTTAATTCCATAAAAACTTCACAAAAGATGAGTAATAGAATCCCTACCTTCCAAGCTTCTCAATAATCTTTTAATCTCCGAATAATTAATGTAAGCTCCACACACCCTTGATCCTAAGGTGTGCATAAGGACAATTAAAACTAAAGCACAACATGTAACCACATCCATAAATGAATTAAGTATAAATCTATATATTCTAGTTTCTAATAAGATTCATAAATCACTTAGGATGGTCTTGGAAAGGTTGCAAGACAATCAGGGATTAGAAGGTAAACAAAGTTGGGTTCACTATCTACAATTAGCACATGGGTTATTGGGTGGTTTACTTAAGGTAGACGGGTGTTATATTGTCATTGGTAGGTTTACTAGTTTCCAACCCGAGAATTGAAAAATTCATAGAAAATAAAATATAACTCCGATTTAGGCTCATGATAGCTCGTTGGAAAGCTTAGGATGTATACTTTTAAAATATGTAAACCAATTTACAAAATTCATTTTCA
>CAMOHE010053726.1:0-17462 GCA_946598075.1 Artocarpus hirsutus
CATAACCTAATCCATAATAAGTATTAAAGTCCTTTTTGTCACTAGATATCTTGATTAAACATAAGGCATGGTTTATGTCATCTTTATACTATTTAATCATATTATTTCTCGATCTTAAGTAGACTGATATTGATAACCCTTGTCAATTCATTTCAGTATGGCCATACATTTTACTTCAGTTTAACTTATCGAGGGGCCCATAGATATCTTTCTCATGATAAACAAGGGACATATTCCTTTTTAATCACTCACATTCCTCACATGATTCACTTTATATCCAACGACAATCTATTCCATCATCCTGTTAAAGATAATATTAGATTGTGTCAAAATATAGAACTTATCATGTAGGAAACCATGATGATTTCAGGTCAGAGGACTAGGATAATACTATTGTGATGAGAATCACTTATGACAATTACCCATGTAGTATTCTCATAGCGGGTCGATCCAATACATCATTTCTTAAATATGTATCTATGAGTTGACTTAGTATCTCATACGCATGATTAGTAAAACATAATCATCAGTCAAACTTCATACTAGTCTTTATTTATTATTATCCCAAAAATAATATCGACTAGGGATAATTAAGAATATAATTCAATTTTCACCTAAGAGTTTTACTATCAAGTCACATACTTGATGACCTTAGGTGGAATTAACTATTTAAATAATAATAATAATAATAATAATGAAAATGCCTCTTTATTAATAAAATGCAAATGTAATGAAGTCAATATGTGGTCATTACATAATTGGCCTAGGGCACATCACTAACAAGTGTTTCAGTGTCTTAGTGTGTAAATCTATTTAAAAATGTGTTTTTAATGTGTTTTTATGTTTAATAATATTTTTGGTAATTTTTAGAGTCGTTTCGGTGTGTTACATAAATGTCTAGTTTGTAAATAATGAAAACCGTAAAAATAATATTGTGTGATTTTATTTTAAGTCTTAATGTGTTTAATAGTGTGTTTTAAGTTTGTAAATAATGTCCTGTTATATTTTTAGTAATTTCTAAAAATATTTTCAAGTCATAAAAATCATATCTGTGCTAAACCGAAAAAGACTAGAAATTTTAGAAGTTCTTATTTATTTTTAATTAATTTTGTGTGTTTTGATGTAAAATAAATATTTTTAATATTTTTGTAAATATTATGTTTGTAAAATAATTAATTTTAGTGTTTTTGTGAATTTTAGATTTAAAATCTAGAGGAAAAACAGAGCAAAACGACGCAAAAACGAACAAAATCAAACATCAAATGCATAAAAAACAATTAAAAATTCAAATTTGAATTTAATAGGACACATGGAGAGTTTCTGCTCATTGGATGAGCCGCCCAAACGATCTCAGCCGTCCAAGGAAGGGACGCATATCAACACGTCATCAGCTGCATCGGCGTGCATAATTGGTGTGGTCCATGTGGCTAACTGCGACTAGTGCATGTATCACACGCGCCGATGAAGTCCACCCGTGCTAGAGGGAATCTCAGATAGCGTTGGATTCTATGCGATCGTTCACACTGAAGCTGTCTTTGTATCCATTGGATCACTGACTTTGACCAATCTAACGGTCTGAATTTGTGGGTCACCCAGCCCCACCGGGCCTATTATTGAGTGCAAATTTTGGCCCTTGGATCATGAAATTAATGGCCACGATCAGCTTATTTCAATACTGCCAGCCACTAAGAAACAGGGGATTTCAAAAGAATTTTCAAACACCAAACAAAGGAATCTCACGTGAAAAAAAAAGAGTATAATTTGTTTTAAAAAATGTCAACGAGTCAGTGAAGCAGATTGTATAAAAAATAATAAAAAAATCAATCAACAGTAGGCAAATTTTGCCTATAAATACTAAGGCTCTTCGCCTCGGTTGAGTACATCTTTCTCGTAGTATGAGATTGATACTGCATGAATAGTTTTAAATAGTTTAGTTTATATTTCAGTTTTTAGTCCAGTTTTTTGTAAAATTTTTCCCAGTTTATGTTGTAAAAATTATGTTCAATAATATCAGTTGTATTTTATTAAATATGTTTTTCTAAATTCTTTTTTAGCTAAGAGGAGAGGGGTTCTGGCAAAATTACCTTAAATATTTTTTGTTTTTCTTAGTTTTCTAATTAGTTGTAATGCCAAAATATTTTCTTAGAAAACTTAAGATTTCAATATTTTCTTAGCTAGAACTCTGCCAAAATTACAGTTTTAATTTATCGACGACATAGACTAGCACGGATAATGTTTGGAAAGACCTTGATTACTCGCAGATAGAGAATGGCTCGGTAAATGCTTAACTTACATCTTGGTTGTTATTTTAGTTAAGTTATATTAAAATGCTGCCAATTTATTAAGTTGTGTTTCTACTACATTATAGACATGAAATGGCACAATAAATGCTTGTTAACTCTTGATTTATTGTCGACATAGGATGGCATAGTGTATACTTAAACCAACTAATAAATAAAAAAATAAAATACATTTAAGATAATAATTAGAATGAAACCTTTAAACCTCAGCCCTGTTATTATTGCTATTTTATTTTTTTGAATTGCCGTCGTTACTTTGCTTAAGTTATTTGAAATTATCTGCACTTATTGTTAAAGTTCCATTTTAAATTTTGTTTACATTTCTTGTTATTAAAGTTTCAAATTATCAAAAACAAAGTATGAAAAATAATATAAATATGTGTAAATATTGTAAATATATTCTATGAATAATAAATATTAATCCTCAAATTTTTCAGCTTAAATAAAAAAAAAAAAAAGCCAATATAATATATGTACTGAAATTGAATAAATCCTTCCCTATGGGTTCGACCTTGGATGCACCAAGTAAATATTACTTGAGACAACCTTATACTTAGGGTTATTTTAGAGTGCGTAATAGACGTGAGATCAGTGGCCGAATGTGATGAATGTTGGAAACAACTTTTTGAAATTGTAATTTAGTCCCAAAAATAAGTAATTTTTCAATTAATGGCCTAAGTGGATAACCCACCAAAATAACACCTTTAAGGATGAAAAATTTCTATATCTCCCCTTGAAGAACTGATTGTGGTATGTGGAGGAAGAATAAAGTTTCTTTGCATTTAGTTCCCTAGTTTGGTTTTATAAAATACCTAAGGGTGTTTTTGAAATAATTGTTAATGTGAGACCGACCAAATAACACTTGGGAGGTGGAAAAACTTCCACCCCATCTATGACATAAGGTCGGTTTTCTACATGTCATGGCGACAAAACTTCTAATTGTAAATAAGCCCTAAATTAAGCTAAATTTGTAAATGAGGGCTTAAGTTTCTTGCACATATGAGAAAAAGAAGACATTTCCTCTCTAGCAAAAACTTCCTCCTTCCCCTGGTTTTCTTTCTTAAAATTTTGATGAAGCAGGCCGCCAAATCATCTAAGGAAGTAGGAACAAGAGTTCTAAAGGAAGATTAGGAGTTTTAAGGTAAAACTTGAAACTTTACCTTTTGTGATTTAAGGATTTTGTGAAGGTTTTACAAGGATTTATATGGAATATGTTATGGGATGTCATCAAAGGTTTTGAGGAGTTTTCAAGGGCCAAAAAGGGAGGACTATCATCTTGGGATTTCTTTTGGTAAATTCACAAATCCTAGCCTTGAAAGTTTGGTTGTTTATGTACGATTTGTAGACTTTATGGACTATAGCATGTAAGAAAAACATTATGGTATGTTATGTTTGTGGGTTATGATGATGATGATGAAGGATAAAAACTAGGATTTTATGATCAAAATAAGAAAGGATAGTGAACTATATCATAACAAAGTTTAAGCAAACTAAGTATTTGATAAAATGATTTTGAATCATAGCATCCAAAGAAAATGCTGTGGCATGTTTAGTTTAGATGTTATGTTAATAATGATGAGATTGAAAGATTGAAAATGAAGATTTTAAGTACAAATTATAAAGCTTGTTAAGCTTTGCCAAAAATGTAAAGCTCAACTAGTTTTTAAAGAATTGAATGTTTGAAGCACTTAGGGGCTAAATCATTTTTTGAGTTCAACACATAATCGGGTGCATGACATACATTGGTAATCCAATGCATTTCCCCCTCTGAGTCAGAATAAATATGTTTTTACACCCTCTCTTAAAATAAAAAGTGAATGTTCCCATTCGAATCTCAGCAATTACTTGTTCTGATCTTACATATTGATCGTTTTGAACTAAAATAAAACTTTTTGGTCGAATAGTCAAGTTATGTATAATATCTTCACTCTCAATAGTTACATACAGGTCCATAGAACATAGAAAAACAGGATGCCCATGACGTGTATGTGTAGGATAAACCAAATCCTCATTGAATTTTATTTTTTCATTAGAAGGGGCTCATACATGTTTTGCAGTATCCACTGTGAATAATCTACCAGTATGAGTAGTTCTTAATGTTAATTGAGTGATAACAGTTCTCCCCTTGTGAGAAGGGTTGTCGCTTAATGGATAAAAGTTTCTCTAAGGATAACAGGTTGATCTTCCCTAGGAGCTCACATCAACGAGAAGGTTTGCCATCTTCATGTCGGCCCTTGTGAATAGCTTAATGCATTATCTTCCTTCAACCCCTTGAGCGAAATGCTGCAAAAGGAAAGAAAATCCATGGACCGACCCCATCATCTCCACCTGGTAGGAACTACAAGATCACCCCAAGGATGCCTTCAGCATCCAAAGTTCCAATTAAATGAGTATGAGTAAGGAATCCATGGATAAAGATAGAGAGTTTATTTCTAATCATAACTAAATCTTCAATTTTAATCTTTTGTATAGGGAAAACTGAAGTAGAATAGCTATTAAACAATAGCTTTGGTTTACTAGAGACGACAATAAATTTTTTAGCTCGATCGAACTTGCATTACTATCTCAATTTCAATTCAAACATGGGTTTGATCCACAATCCATGTTTTGAGAAATACTTACCTAGTTACTTTAGTGCCGTAGTGCCTTATGTTGGATATGTATACCCTAAGGAGTAAAAATATGATATGTTTTTGAAGACATTTTTATCAATAAAGATTTATTTATTATTTATATATCAAACCTTGCCCTCTTTATGTTCATATTTGTTAAATATATGTTAAGCAAACAAAAGTATGAGACTATCAGCCTAAGCCTTTAGAATTAGGCATATAATAGACATATTATACGAAAAACATGATTCTAAAGGTGACAGTCTAAATTATAAGATCTACAATCAAGGGAATAAAGTTGGGCGCTTTATTCATGTAAAGATTGTTATGTTGCCTATATCCCTAATGGGAGATGTTTTATCTTGACTACCGGAGGTGGACTCTATGAATAAAAACATCGACACATTGTCATAGATGACGATGTGTAGGATCAAGACCTACAGTGAATTGATTTAGATTAATAAAAATGTCTTGGCAAATCGATTTACTTTAGACAATCATATGTATCGTATCTTAATCCTGAGATGAATAATGGGCTCGTTATCTTGACTTATGTCTTTTGATGTACTAAAGGGTGACATCCACATTCGATTTGTTTTAGACAATCATATGTATTGTATCTTAATCCTGAGATGAATAGTGAGCCTGTTGTCTTGATTTATGTCTTTTGATGTACCAAAGGGTGACATCTACATTTTATGTTGGTATGTATGCCGATACATTGGATGCATGACTCTTGATAGCGTAGACCTATTATTCATAGATATGGAATCCATAGCTCCTCTTCAGGAGTAGTTTATATCCTCTTATATACGTTATCTTTAATTGAAAAACTAGAGCGCTCAACCATTTGGATACATAGGTGTAGCCAAATGTTATATCGTCTATGGATGGTAAGTTTTCCGATGGTGAGATAATAGAACGTAAGATAAAAATAATCGAGAAGGTAAAACAAAATTTATCCTTAAGCTGATTATGGATAATCCTATGGGATATGATACATTATGATATGTCATGGAAACTTAGCTATGCGGGCTTCGAAATTCTATATAGTTTGAGAGTGCATCTCTAAGCTTTTAGTGGAGTAGCGTTAGAGTTGATAATTATGAAATGTATATTTGGGATATTGAGTTTTATAATTATCGGGAGCTTGAACTATTTAGGTCCATCAGGTCCCCTTTGCTTGCTCATAATAAATCCTATAACGATATAGCGTGCTTTTTCAATAATTGGTGACGTGTGTGAAATTATCATATTGGCTGAAATTCAGTAGGATCTAATAATTCATGTGTGTTTATCAGTTGAATTAATTTTATGAAAAATTAGTTCAAGATAACTTGTCGAATTATCGGGATTAGATAATTTATGTCTATTTATTGGTTAGATTAATTTTGAATAAATTAATTCAATATAAATTTGTTGAATTATCAAGAATATTTATTTTCTTAGAGATTATCTAGATATAACTATTTTAATTAGATAGCTTCTCTATTGGGTTATTTGAATTAAAACTAAGGTTCTATCTTAAGAATCTCGGGTGGAAAATAAAAGATTCACAGGGATTATTTATTGTAAGTTTGGCAGGCCAATCTTTAAGTTCGGCCTGTTGATGGAGTAAGTTTGGCAGGCCGATCTATCAGTTCAGCCTATCGACCGAGCGATAAATAGATCACATGTTTTCATGCGGATTTTATTTGATATTGATTTTGAATCAAATTTTTGAGGCCTAATCTGATAAGGAGTGACCCCTGTGCCTATCCTTTCTAAAAAGGGTAATGAGACTCATTGTTTTTTAGATTAATTGAGAAATCTAGAGTGAGTACTCTACTAGTGATACTCTAAAACTCCCTAAAGAGCTATTGTTCACAAATCACGAACTATAGCTTTAGGTATTTCTAGATTAGTTAGAAGGAGAGCCACCTATGGAAGAGCTGTAAGAGTGTGCCCACACACACACCAGTCGTGGATAAAGAATAGCAAAGAAGGCTAGTTGGTTGAGGTCCTTCTACAACATCTTTTTTTTGTCTTCATTGATTGTAGACCTTCTTTGGCATACAAGGTTAGTAAGATCTGGTTAATTTATGCATATAGTGTGTCAAACTTATGTTTTGAAAAATACTCTGGCATAAAATTTTTAAAATTCCGCTGCATACTACTTTTCCTATACCTTGGTACTCGAACATTAGCTCGAGGCATTTTCTCTACACCTTCTTACCCTGAAAAAGTAGGGGCACCTTGCATTTCCTCTGGCTACTAAGATGTTTTAGTTCACTAGGTTGTCTCTTGCCTACCCATGGATTCAGTAGCAGTTCAAAAGGTTAACCTATTCGGGAATCTCTGAATCTCTGCTTATTTTTAACTCCTCGAAGCATTTCGTCGCTTATTACTTTTGAGGGAGATTTAAATCTTTATTTTCAAACTTACAATGATAAAAAGAGAAGTTCTGTCTATTCAATATCTTTATGGGTTAGAACGTGTCTCAGTCTAAGTGTGGCTGATAATCCTCTCAAACCAGCTCTTGTTCACCGCCAATTGATATTGGATGACCCAAAAGATTCTTCCAATGTATCATTTTTGGGTCCAATGAAATTCATAGGTATAGGAAGGGTGGTTTTATGGTTGGTCCGCCGCCCCTGGATACCGAAGGTGTCCTTGGGGTGATCTTATAGTTCCTACGGGGTAGAGAAAAAACCATTGTTCAACTCTTTGACAACATGAAAAAACCAAAGGCTTTACCCTCTTTCTCTATCTATCCAAGGGAAGGAAAGGCAAAGGCTGGACTAGACCGGAATAAGGTTATATACATTCTAATTATGTCCTAATTATGAGAAGGGGTTATTCGAGTGTTTCTAAATAGATACTAAGTTTACATATGGATTCCTACGTTGTTAAAAGTTGTGCATTTATTCTAGGAATATTATTGATAAATAAAAAGATATTTCTATATATTCTTTCAATGAAAAATTTTATAAAATAATTTGATTTACGTATTAGTCGAACATTTCTTCTTTTTAATAGCTACAAAATCTTTTTAAATAGAACTGACTAATCCTAAGGAAAAGGGTCAAGAAACTCAACACCACTATTCATGACTAGCTTAGAGTCGGGTGAGTGTGTTTGGGAACACGGACACAGGTCGTGCATGGTTATCGTCAGCTCATGCCATCTGCCCTTTCTCAAGGCATTTCTTTAGACAAAGGCCCCATTTTTTCCTCTTTTTGAATCGTAAATATTTCTCAAAACAAGGAGTGTGAATCAAACCCAAATACCTAGAATTCTCATTAATAAAAAGGCAGAACTTCCTACAATGAAATCTTTAAATTTCTTAGTTTACTATGTTCAACTTTATGTATTCCTCTATTCGTAGAGTACATTGAAACAATTCCATCAAATTAAGTGTTATGTGTGATAGCATCTATTATACTAGGAATATCAATGAACCCAACCCACCTGTGTCAGTTTTGAGTATAGGTACCCTTTTATTGAGGAAATTCAAAACACGAGAGTTGTAAATCTCATCGAAACTATTAAGAATCACAAACGGTTTGTGAAAATTTTGTACCATTTTTTTTCATAATCATTAGTAAAGAGGATGGTAAAGTAAAAACAAGAAGTCTAGTAAGATTATGTGACTTACGAAAAACTTGTGAGGGTAAAACCATCATTTTTAAAGAAACCGTTGATACAGAGCCCGGACATTTCGAATTAGCGAGACACCTTGAGATGGAAAATGTTTTGTATCATGTTAAGTAACAAAATCATTAGGTAAGATGGGAAATTTGTTGAAGGAATGAATAGGTTAAGCAGTTAAAAGATAAACTGATAAGAAACAAGGCCAAGTATAAGGAATGAATGTTTAACATTTAAAGTTATGTTATCGATCAAGTAGGTCGGTAATAAGGAAAGTTAGCTAATAGTCGGGTGTTATTTGGATAAGACACAAGACATACTAATAGAAGGGAATAGATAGAGTTAGAATGCTAGAACATGATCTAGGAAAGTTTCAAACCTTACCTATAGTATGGAGAAAATGATTTTCAATGCTTTAAATATGTTTAAAGTATGTATACATTTGTTATGCATGATGATTTAAAGTTCAAGTCATGCTTTGTAATGTGTTTGCAATTGTTATGTTTAATGATCTAAGCATTAAGACATGTCATACATAACATTCACTAAAATTACAGGATTGGTAATCTAAGCCCACATATTAAAGATAAGGAAGTGCGTTCCAGTCTCCTTAATGTGAGGTTTATAAGTTATGTTAAAGTTATGACCTTATTATTCGATGGTCTTAAGTCTTCTACAGGGAAAGCATTAGCTCTCATAATTGATGATATTGGTATGAACACTAAAGTTCACAAGATAAGAAAAGATAAGAATGATGATAAGAAGTTCAAGTAAGTTGAGAATGATAATAAAAGGTTCATAATTGGAATCATGCATTATGATATTCCTTACATTCCTTTAAGTAATGCTTTTATGATGAATGTTTTATGAAAACATTTTATGAGAAAGGTTTTACAAAAAATGTTTATGAAAAACATTTTATGAAGAATGTTTATAAGAAATGTTACAAGTAAGATGTTTTACAAGAATGGTTTTTAAGAAGAAAGTTTCATAAAGGAAGATTTTAATATTTTATGAGTTTATGTTTGAACTTACTTAGCAAAAACTCATTACAAGTTCCTTCATGAAGTAGGTAGTCCTACAAAAGACTAATGTAATTGGTTGGTGAGCTTCGAGCTATAGTGGACAGATACAAAGATTGGGTATGGATACCACTACGGCAATTTTCTGTTGCTTAAAGAAAAAATTCTACTATTTTAAATTTAAAAGGTTTATAAGGAAGTAAATGTTTTCTTAATGAGTACAAGAAATGTTTTGAATGATTTTAAAGTTAAGTTTTGAGTTATGTCTCAAGTTTTGTTGCAATAAAAAACACAATAGTTTTAAAGTATGTGTTAGTGATGTGCCCTAGGCTAAGTATGTAATGACCACATTTTGACTTCGTTAAATTTGCATTTGATTAATAAAGAGGCATTTTCATTATTATTTTTTATTCTAATTTTATGAATAGTTAATTCTGCCTAAGGTCATCAAGTATGTGACTTGATAATAAAACTCTTAGGTGAAAATTGAATTCTATTCTAAATTATCCCTAGTCGATCATTATAATTGGGATAATGATGAATAAAGACTAGTATGAAATTTGACTGATGATTATATTTTACTAATCATGTGTATGAGATACTAAGTTAACTCATAGATACATATTTGAGAAATGATGTATTGGATCGACTCGTTATGAGAATACTACATGAATAATTGTCATAAGTGATTCTCATCACAATATTATTATCTTAGTCCTCTGACTTGAAATCACCATTGTTTCCTACATAACAAGTTCTATATTTTGACACATTCTAATATTATCTTTAACAGGATCATGGAATGGATTGTTGTTGGATATAGAGTGAATCATATGAGGAATATGAGTGATTAAGAAGGAATTTGTCCCTTATTTATTATGAGAAAGATATCTATGGGCCCCTCGATAAGTTAGACTGAAGAAAAATATATGGCCATACTGTAATGCATTGATAAGGGTTATTAATATCAATCTACTTAAGATTGAGAAATAATATGATTGAATAGTATAAGGATGACATAAACCATGCCTTATATTCAATCAAGGTATCTAGTGACAAAAGGACTTTAATACTTATTGTATATTAGCTTATGTTGGATTATTAACATTCACATAACTTGGGTAATCATAATGTCTTGCTAGAGGCAGCTTATGATCTGTGGGCTATAAACAAATTTTCAAGCCCATTACCAATGTTATGTGAACCTACAGCGTCACACACTTAGAACAGACCAAAAACGAATTTTGGGTTTAATGTGGTTCAATGAACCTGATAATGTCCAGATTCGATGTACTAGATATGTCTAGGTTCATTAAATCTGACATTGTCTAGATTCTATAAATCATATTTAAATTACAATTTACCCTAGTTAAAATCTGATTCTTTCTCGAAGTCAATATATATATATATATATGTTTTACGGTTTCTGGCTGAATTAGAAGAGAAAACATGTTCTCTTATTCTAAAAGGCAAAACATTAAAAACCCTAAAAATTAGAGAGAGTCATTTAATGAAAGGAAAGGGTGCTAACACACCAATTTCATTTTTTAAGAGAGTCTATTCGTATAGATACCTGCAGGGGGCGTTGCTCTAGGTAACAACATCTAAATCTGATCTCGAATACTAAAAGCTCGAGTTACAGTGTCCCTGAAGTGAACCCACTCTCTTCCTTCTAACAATCTTGCCCCTTTTGTCATCCTGGTAAGATTCTATGACTTTCTTATTAATCTAATCGAATTGCATGGATCCTGCGAGGGTTTTGTAGAAATTAATTTTGATTTTTTGCTGCTTATTTGAATCACAAAATCCAACAAAACCCAACAGCATGTTAGTAAGAAAAGAACAAAAATTTTACCCATTATTTTTCTTACTAATAAGTAAGAATTAAGAATAAAAAATGATGTTTAAAAAAGCCAAGTAACAGCCCAAAAAGGTGAGTCATTGCATTTTGTACCAGAGATCAACCTAAATTACTAGACCACCCTTCCCTATCTTAACACAAACCACCTTTCTCAAAGGCTTTGAAATATCAACCTTGACACTCATAGAAATTTTCCAATGCACCTTTTGTTAGACATGGTGCCCTTAAGGATTAAAATGTTGTAATATATTTTTTGAGACATTTTATCAATAAATAGTTTATTTATTATTCATATACCAAATGTTGTCCTCGTTACGTTCATCTATGTTGAATGTATGATAAGTAAACAACAAGTCTAAGACTCATGCATATGATAGATAGCTTATGCGGAAGACATAAATCTTAAAGTAAGATCTGCAATCGAATGAATAAAGTTGGGTGCTTTATTTATGCTAAGATTATTATGTTGTCTACATCCCTAACAGGATATGGCTTATCTTGGTCATCGAAGTGGGACTTCATGATTAGAAACATTGGTGCATTGTCATAAGTGACGATATATTAGATTGAGACATAAAGTTAAATTGGATTAAGATTAATAATTTCGTTTGTACAAATCAATTCACTTTATGTAACAACCGAGAATTTTTGATGCATTAAAATGCATTAAATTAAGAATTAAATTAAGACAAAAAATGCAATTTAAGAAAAAATACTATATAATAATACATAAAATTATATGGTATTAGAATAATGTAGTGTAAGGAAGTACACTAATGGAGTTATGTAGTATAAAATTACACTGTAAAAGTAATACAGTATAAGAATTGGATTGTTTAAGATCACACAGTATGGAATTAGACTGCGTAGACCACAAAATTTTTATAAAAGTGAAAAGAGAAAAAAAAAAGAGGAAAATTCAGAAAAGAAATCAAAACTCTCTCTACTTTCTCTCTCTACATTTTCTCTCTCTCTCTCCTTAAAAATTAGTTGAAGATTTCGACGTCCGTTTTCGACACCTTCTACACCATTGGAAAGCTCTTGATGAGCTGAGTCCAATGGTGTGCCGAGCCGCCCAAAAAGTTACCGGAGGAGGGCTCATGCGCCGTCCAAAGTGGCAGTGAAACCCATTTCTTCCCGATGTGATTTCTCCGCCGTTCGACCACCAATCGACGTGATTTTGGTGTCTATGGACTCAGCATGAGGAAAGGAGCAAGATGGTACCAATTTTCTAGCTCAATTTTAGCTGACACGGCTTGACGGAGCTACCCCTGTCGTCGCCATGGAGCCACCGTTAGAGCCGCCATCTTAGACGGCGGTGTGGCACACCACCGAATCCAAAAGGACCAGAGGGAGGCGGCGAGCAGAACTCCTCCCTCAATTTCAGGCAACGTCCACCGAAAAAGCTCAATGGAGTTGCTCGATTTTTCACCATCGGCTTGTTGTCGATTTTGCTGCTCCCGTCAATGGTGAGCCAAATTGGCATGTTGATCATGATCAGAAGAGCACGAGCAACCTGTATGTGCCTTCAATTTCACAAAACGTCATCGGATCGATGGAGAACGACCTCTACTGTCTAGCGTCGCCGTGAGAGTCTCGGGGCTGCCGTTTCATGCGACGACGTGGTGCACCGTCCCCACCAGCACACTCAGAGAGGGACGAGGAAGGAAACCCTCAAGTCAATTTGGGGCCACCATCACCGAAAGGCCAAGATCGGGGCCGCCTATTTTAGCCGAGAAACCCGCCAAGGGCAAAAACGTCCTTTTTATGAAAACGGCTAGAACAGAGTCGAACACTCCGATTTAGCATAACATTTTTAGACAGAAAATGTTCTGTAAGTGTTAAGTAACGAAACCACCAATGAAATGGGAAGTTATAAAAAGGGAATGCATGTTTAATGCTTACGTTTTATTATCAATCGAGTAGATTGATAAAAAGAAAGTTAATTAATGAGTCAGTTGTCGTATGATCAAGACACAAAAGCCGACTAATGAAAGGAGAAGGGATGAGAAAGGAATGAGATAGGGACGAATGGAGTACTTTAGAGCATAGTCCAATAAGTTCAATCTCACCTACGACATGAAGTAAAAGATTTTTAAATACTTATTTATATGTTTGCAATGTGTTTGCAATCATGATATAAATTGTTTTTAAAAAGGATGTTTGCATTTATTATGCAAAAAGTTTTACAGTTTAAAACAAGTTTGCAATGTACTTGCAACTGATATGTTAAAGTATAACTGCATGTAATGTGCATAAAGTTTTAAAAGATCAAGTAAAAGTTTGCAATGTATTTGCAAAAATTACGTTTAATGTATGTTTTGCATTTTGTTAATGCATGATGTTTTACAGTTTGATAATGTTTTATTATACAAATTATGGTTTGCAAACTATGTTATGTTTTATGTTGCATATGTTATGCAATAAGTTGCATTTGTCATGCAATAAGTTTTAAAGGGTAAGTTATGACTTGGCAAATGTGTTTGCATTTTATAATGCATTTGTTATGTAATATGTTGCATTCGTTATGCAATAGATTTTATGGTACAAGTTATGAATTGCAAGTATGACTGCATTTGACATGCTCACAAAAGTTAATAAGAGGGTAATGTAAAGATAAAAAAAAAAGTGTCATACCAGCCTCTTTGTTATAAGGTAATGAAAGTAAAGTTAAAGTTTGGCCTCCTAGATATGAGGCACCTGGCCTCGAAGTTTGATGGTCTCAAGTCTTTCGCAAGGGAAGTATTATGTTTATGATCTCATGATTGATGATGTTGGTACAAACACTAAAGTAAAATAAGGAAAGTGAATGTAAAATAAGGAAAGTTAAGGAATAAAGATAGAAAGTTAAAGTATGAGAGGAATGTTCATAAAATGCTCATAATTAAAGTTCATAATTGAGCATAATTGAAATCATGCATTATGAATTTACTTGTATTTCTTATTATAAAGTTTTACATTAAGTGCATATGAAAAACATTTTGAGAAATGTTTTATGTTAAATGTCTATGAAAAATATTTTTATGTTATAAAAAGTTTTTATGTTATAAAAAGCATTCTGAGGATTGATGCATGTTAAATGTTTTATGAAAGACGTTTACGCAAACACTTTGAAAATGTGTTATGAAAAGGTTTATGAAAAACGTTAGAAATGTTTTATGAAGAATGTTTACAAAATACGTTTATGAAATATGTATATGGAAAATGTTTCAAGAGAAAGGTTTTTATGAGGAAAGATTTAAAGTATGTTTTAAATGTTTGTGAGTTTATGTTTGAACTTGCTGAGCGTAAGCTCATAATAAGTTTCTTCATGTTGTAGGTAAATTATAGGTGACCAGTAAGACCCGTTAGAAGAGCTGGGTACTACAGAGGGCAGATGCGAAGATGTGGGTATGGATACCACTACAGTAAGTTTCAGCTGTTTAAAAGAAAAGGTTTTACACTATTTAATATAGTGTTTTCAAAGTTTTAAGAAAATTAGAGTTTTAAAAAATGTTTTCAAAAGTTTTAAGATACATTGGATGAAATGTTTTATAAAATTATAAAGTGAAGTTTTAATCTATGACTTAATATGTGGGAAAAATAATGCGCAACGAAATTTAAAAAATTTTAAATCAGAGTATTTTTCAAAACACAAGTTTGACATGCTATATGTATAAATTAACTTCATCTTACTAACCTTGTATTCGCCGAAAAGCTCCTGAAATCTGTGTAGAGAAGTAACGTTTCAGAAGAGCCTCAACTAACTGGTCTTCTTTGCTATTCTCTATCCACGATCGGAGTGAGTGTGGGCTCACACGTGCAACTCTTCCTCAAGGTGACTCTCCTTCCAACCAATTGAGAGAACCCAAAGCTAGTGTTCGTGATTTGTGAACAAGAGCTCTCAGGGAGTTTTAGATTCTCACCAGTAGAGTATTACTCTTAATCTCTCTATTAATCTCATTAAATTATTAGACTCACTCCCTATTTATAAAGGTTGGGTCTAGGGTCATTCCTTATCAGATAAGGTCTCAAAAATTCGAAACAAAACCAAATTTGGGTCAATATCGAATAAGATATGCGTAAAAACGTGCGAAAATGTGTGATTTTTAATTCGCGTATAGGCAGGCCGAACTTGCCTGATCGGCAAGCCGAACTTTAGGATCGGCATGCTGAACTATCAAAATAAAAATCACGCGAATCTTTTATTTTCCACCTAAGATTTTATAAGATAAAGCCTCAGTTTTAATTCAAATAACCCAATAGAGAAGTTATCTAATTAAAACTACTTTATTTAGATAATCTCTAAGAAAATAAATAGATTCCTAATAATTCTACAAGTTTATCTTGATTTAATTTATCCAAAATTAAATCAACTGATAAACAGACAAGAATTATCTGACCCCAATAATTCGACTGTTGGAAAAATAAAACGCAGCAGAATTTTAAAATTTTAAATCAGAGTATTTTCCAAAACACAAGTTTGACATGCTATATGTATAAATTAACCTGATCATACTGACCTTGTATAAGCCGAAAAGCTCCCGAAGTCTGTGTAGAGAAGTAACAATCTAGAAGAGCCTCAACCAACTGGTCTTCTTTGCTATTCTCTATCCACGATCGGAGTGAGTGTAGGCTCACACGTACAGCTCTTCCTCAAGGTGACTCTCCTTCCAATCAATTAAGAGAACCCAAAGCTAGTGTTCATGATTTGTGAACAAGAGCTCTCAGGGAGTTTCAGATTCTCACTAATAGAGTATCACTCTTAATCTCTCTATTGATCTGTATAACTCATTAGACTCACTCCCTATTTATAGAGGTTGGGTCTAGGATCATTCCTTATCAGATAAGGTCTCAAAAATTTGAAACAGAACCAAATTCGGGTCTATATCGGATAAGATACGTGTAAAAACGCGTGAAAACGCGCGATTTTTAATTCGCGCATAGGCAGGCCGAACTTTAAGTTCGGCATGCCGAACTGTCGATATAAAATCACGCGAATCTTTTATTTTCCACCCGAGATTCTATAGGATAAAGCCTCAGTTTTAATTCAAATAACCTAATAGAGAAGTTATCTAATTAAAATAACTTTATCTAGATAATCTCTAAGAAAATAAATAGATTCTCAATAATTCTACAAGTTTATCTTGATTTAATTTATCCAAAATTAAATCAACTGATAAACAGACAAGAATTATCTGACCCTAATAATTCAACAAGTTTATCTTGAATTAATTTTGTCTAAAATTAATTCAACCGACAAATAGACATGAATTATTTGATTCTTCCAAATTTTCAACCAAACTAATAAATTGACATAAGTCACCAATTATTGTAAAAGCACGCCGTATCATTGCAGGATTTTGTGAGCTAGCAAAGGGGACCAAATGGACCTATATAGTTCAAGCTCCCGATAATTATGAAACCCAATATCCCAGATATACATTTCATAATTATCAACTCCAATGCTATTCCGCTAATAGCTTAGAGCTGCACTCTCGAACTCTATAGAATTACGAAGCTCGTATAGCTAAGTCTCCATGACATATCATAGTGTATCGTATCCCCATAGGATTATCCATAATCGACTTAAGGACAAGTTCTGTCTTACCTTCTCGATTATTTTTATCTCACGTTCCATTATCTCACCATTGGAAAACTTACCATCCAAAGACAGTATACCATTCGGTTACACCTATGTATCCAAATGGTTGAGCGCTCCAGTTTTCCAATTATGGGATAACACATATAAGAGGATATCACTACTCCTAAAGAGGAGCTATGGATTCCATATCTATGAATAGCAGGTCTACGTCATCAAGTGTCATGCCTCCAACGTACCGGCATGCATACCACTATTAAGATGTGGGTGTCACCCTTTGGCACATCAAAAGACACAAGTCAAGACAACGGGCCCACTAGTCATCTCAGGATTAAGATGCAATACAAATGATTATCTAAAATGAATCGATTTGCCAAGACAAAATTATTAATCCAAATCAATTCACTTTATGTCCCGATCCAACACATCGTCACCTATGACAACGTGCCAATGTTC
>CAMOHE010053728.1:0-17254 GCA_946598075.1 Artocarpus hirsutus
TGTCATACATTTATAAAATGGTAATTAACATTTAATCAATGAATTAATTACCATATCATAACACCCATGATAACCATTTCATAAAAGCATCATACATACATTTTTCATTCACCATAAAACATAGAAACAACATTTTCAAGACATTTTCACTTCTGACCTACATGAATTTAAAAATTAATAACTTAACATCCACTTATAATTTGCAAACCATAATTGGCAGAGACATACATAACATATATACCTATCACCATGATTTTTCTCTAATCATAAAAATCTCATTTAATAATTAAAACAAGTCACAAAACTTTCTGCATGAAATCTGCCAGCATAAGCAAAACAGTGAGCATTATTATCTCAGGTCCAATTTTTTTATATTTCCATATCACAGAAAAATCCACAAAAATTCATACATGTAATACACTCACAGAATTATAACATATTTAAAATTCAGCCTTAAATAAATTCCTAACACTTCAAAACATGCATTAGAAGGCAGAGAGTAAAAACATACTCTAAGTGCAAAACAGTGAGCTACATGTAGTAATTTGTGCCAAACAATTAAAATAAACTTATTTAGGCCTAACAATTCATGATATTATTTTTAACCTACACATACAGTAGCATAAAATTTCTCATCTCCAAATAAAATTATATAATCATACAAAAATATCACAAAATCAAGAATCTCACAACTTTACATTTTAAGGAGTGAAACAACCTAGGTTTATTAAAAATTCTATAACTCATGAAATACTCATCAAATCATTACCAAACTTTCCAGTCCTATACTTAACATATATATAAACATATCCACCAAATTTCGTGCAAAACAACATTCATTTGCACCAAAAAAAAAATAACCATACATATGTGCAACAAAACTGATCAGCAACAATTCACAGTGAGTGGTGGTGAGAAGAAAATTCATAACTTAATATAGGAAATTCGAGTTAATGTGAAATTTGGAGGAGAATCACATAACACATGCATAATTAACATACTAAAGATTCAGAGTGAAATAAAATTCGTAGATGAAAATATGGCAGTTGATTTGAAGAGAAGAAAAATTCAAACATGCTTAAAAAAATAAATTCTTACCTTAGAACGAATTCTTCCTTAATTTCTTGAATTAATTCCAAAGAAATTTGAATATTTTAACAAAGAATTGCAGAGAAATTCGAGAGGAAGAAGAAAATAAACGTGATAGAAGAGAGAGAGAAATTGAGAGATAGAGAGTGTACGTGAGAGTGAGAGGGAGAGGGAGAGACAAATATCGAGGGAAAGAGAAAGAGAAAAGAACGTTATAAAATAAATAAAATTGAATTTGTTTACGTTACACTCTTTAATCAGAATTTTCTGATTATTTGCAGGGCAATAATCGTGGAAAGTGGAGAGGTTTGAGGGAAAAAGAGTCAAAGCTTCCCAGAACGGATCAAGTTGCCATATTTCGCCTTTATAAAACGGGAAAATTTTATCTATTAATTCAAATAAATGAAAAGTCAAATGTTCTTTACCAAAATTAAAGAAATCATTCCATAATTATGTTATTTATCCAGAATAAATAATCCTTATCACAAATCAACCTTATCACAATTTTGTAAAATTTCTGCTGACTGCTTGTCAGCTGTCATCGGCCTGCCGATCACAGAAGTTCGGCCTGTCGATCTTAGAAGTCCGGCCTGCCGATGGCACACCATCGGCTTGCCGTTCTGAGGAAATCATTTCGGCCTGCCGAACTGAATTGTCCGGCCTGCCGATCTGTCCTTAAATAAAAATCATTCATAACATTTAATTATCAATAAAAATATAATTAAACATATAACATTAATGACATGAACATTTGAGCACATCAATTCCACGCGAGCGTCACCTGTCATAACACTTAAAATAAAATGGTTAGCACCATTATATCATATATCATAACATATATCATGAGTATAACACTTATCATCGTCATTAGTATAACATTTAACGTCATCATCATAACATTATCCGTTACATAAAATTAGGCGGGCGTTACATCAACCTTGGTTGATCCTTGAAAAATTAAAACTCTAATGATCGTACTCGGTCATGTCTTCCAACATAAAAAAGGCTTCATCTACGGATTATTGGGAAAAAGCGTTGGTGTTGTTGCCTCTTTCTACCTAACGTCTTGTTGTTGAACATAAGCTGTTGAGGAAGATTTGAAGTTGCCACTCCTTTGAGAACCCATGATATGGAAACTGGATGAGCAAATCTTTGTATCTCTACCAAGCAACATAGAATGGCTTCAAGCCTCATTCAGGAAAACTTGTGAGGACCCGTTGATGTATCATCTCGAAGTACCTTGCATAAAACAAACACAAAACAAAAATTACAAAAAAAATTTATTTTTTTTTTGTTTTTTGTTTTTTGACCAAAAATAAAAATTAATTAAAACTAAGAAGAACAAGATAAATTAATTAAAACTAATAAAAACAAGATAACTAATTAATTAGGAAACAATCCACGATGACTGGTGCCAAAATTTGGTAGGTCTTGTGAGAGCACTAAATTATTCTTACATTAAAATGCCATCATTAATAAGTGTGATAGCGAGGAAGGATTGTTCCTACAGAGAATTTGATCTAATTAATTAGTTGTCGGCTCTAAACCTAAGACACAATAAAATTAAATAAAATAGGGGGATTTTGAATTAATCATCTAAACTATGGAAAAAAAGAAAACGCAAGAAAATAAAATAAAGCAAAATAATGATGACAAAACTAGTTAAATGATCATTTGCTCTTAGCATCGTATGAGGAAGCTCCTCAAAGCTCGTTTTCTTCCATCAAACTACCGATGGCGACTGTATCGTCAATACAGCAGTGCCAATAGCGTGAACAATTCGTTTGTGACTATGTCGAAGAATTCTACCTCCTCAACGCTCACACTAGCATCTACGAGACGGAGGATCAATAAGCCGCCCGTTTTCATAGGCAGCCTCTAAGACCAAATTCAATAACACCTTACCCTCCATTCTGTTTGGAAGCTCTCTGAGGCTGTTAATTTGGCTCAGAGAGTCAAAGAGCAAGTGTTGCGGTCTTCCTTTCTATCCTCAGCTCCTCACCATAGTCCTTCTATGGTTCAGCAAAGCAAATCTATGCCAACCTTTCCCGCGAGTGGCACTCCAAAGGCAATGGAGAAGCACCCTAATTCCTACAAGATTAGTTGAATTAAGAAAGGGGTCACCACTAAAGTTAGAGAGGCTTGTAAAGTCACATTCTTGATTGGTAAACTCCACAAGTATAAAGTTCGTTATGATGTGGTTGACATGGATGCGTGTCACTTGCTTTTAGGCTGGCCTTGGCAATTTAATGTCGATGCCATCCATCATGGTAGCAACAATAGCTATGGTTTTGAGTGTTATGGGAAGAAGATTGTCTCGTTGCCGTCCCCACCATCGATGTTTCAAGAAAACCCCCTACTGGCCATTCTTGGAGCTCCCTTCAACCAAAGTATGAAAGAGATTCATGGGCCCTTGCTCTTTATGTTACCAAAGGCAATCCTAACTAGTTGCAACCACTGATAGTTATCGTTCCTTTGCTGGCTACATTTAGCGATCTTGTCCCTATCGAGCTGGCCAATACACTTCCACTAATGTGGGACATTCAACATCAAATTGAATTCATGCCGAGGGCTAGTCTTCCTAATCTCTCCCATTATCGTATGAGCCCATGGGAGCATGAAGTTCTCCAAGAGATGGTGGAGGATCTCTTACGCAAGCAAATAATTTGCCCAAGTATGAGCCCATTTTCCATTCTAGCTCTTTTGGTCCTGAAAAAGGATAGGTCTTGTGTATGTATATTGACAGTCGAGCCATCAACAAAATCACCATCAAGTACCGATTTCCCATCTCTTGCCTTGATGATATGCTTAATAAGCTCTCCGGTTCTAAGGTGTTCTCAAAGCTAGATTTACGGAGTGGCTATCACCAAATTTGTATTCGTCCGATCAATGAGTGGAAGACCGCCTTTAAGACATGAGAGGGGCTCTACAAATGGCTCCTTATGCCTTTCGCAATATGTAATGCACCACGCACCTTCATTGGATTGATGACAAAAGTTCTCAAACCCTATATTGGGAAGTATGTGGTCGTATACTTTGATGACATTTTCATTTATAGCCCCAACTTAGATATCATTTGGAACACATCCATGCGATCCTTTGTGAGTATCGATTTTTTTCTCAACTTGGGCAAGTGTGTGTTCATGGTAGCCAAGCTTCCATTTCTTGGGTTTGTGGTAGGAGCGAATGGCATTGAAGTTGACCCTGTAAAGGTTCAGGCCATTCAAGAATGGCCTACTCCTTGCATGGTGCATGATGTATGCAGTTTTCATGGCTTAGCTACTTTCTGCTGTTGCTTCATTTGGAATTTTAGCTCGATTGCTACCCCTATCACCAGTGTATGAAGCAGGGCCATTTCCAATCAAGGAAGGCTTAAGAAGCAAGTTTCAAGCTCTTGAAAGAGAAGTTGAGCTCCACTCCAGTCCTTACCCTTCTTAACTTTGACAAGCCATTTGAGTTTGAGACTGATGCTTCGATGTTGGGAATAGGGGCTATTCTCTTTCAAGAAGGGAGTCTTGTTGAGTACTTTAATGAAAAGTTTGGCAAAGCACGTCAAAAATGGTCCACCTACAAACAAGAGTTGTATGCTATCGTCTGAGCTCTTCAAACAATAGAAGCATCTCCTCATCCAAGGCGAATTCGTTCTCCATAGTGACCGCCAAATCCTTAACTTCTTTGATTCTCAAAAGACCATCAATCGTATGTATGCTCAATAGGTGACTTTCTCCAAAAGTTCACCTTTGTGTTCAAGCATTGTTCATGGTCTCAAAACAAGGTCCTAGATGCCTTGAGCCATCGACATCTTCTCTTTGCTACCTTGAGCACAACTATCACAAGTTTTGATAGTCGTTGTGACCAATATTACTCGAATGAGGACTTCACAACTCTTTGGCCTGATTGTAAAGCTCATAATCTGTGTGGCGACTACCATATCATGGATAGTTTTCTCTTGAAGGGTTCACTCCTTTGCATTCCCAAATCTTCTTTGTGTGAATTCCTTATTCTTGAGCTTCATACGAGGGGTCCCGCTGCCCATACTAGACATGACAAGATGATAGCCTTGCTTATGGAGTGGTATTTTTGGCCTCATATACAGTAGGATATTGCCAAGTTTGCCAAGTGGTGTGCCATTTGTCAACATGCCACGGGCACTTTTCAAAACACTAGCCTCTACATACCACTTTCGATTCCTCAGCATATTTGGGAGGACCTTAGCTTGGATTTTGTTTTGGGCCTTCTAAGGACTCCAAGGCACGTAGATTCTCTCCTGGTGGTTGTGGAACGATTTTCCAAGATGACATATTTCATTCCATGTTGCAAGACAAATGATGCTAAGCATGTGGCTCATCTTTTCTTTCAATAAATAATCAAACTCCATGGCATGCCCTACTCGATCACCTCCAACCGTGATGTCAAGTTTGTTAGCCACTTTTCGCGCGAACTTTGACGTCATCTCGACACTTCCCTCAACTTCAGCAGTGCTTACCATCCCTAAATGGATGGGTAGAATGAACTGGTCAACCGGACATTAGGGGACATGATCTGATGCCTTGTGGGAACCATCCGAAACAATGGGATGTGACATTGGCTCAAGCTGAGTTTGTCTTCAGCCGAACTTTACTGTTGATCTAGTGAAGATCCCTCTCTTCAAGAGCTGTTCTACCATGGAAGTTGTTGAATAGATGGTTCAAACCCATCGTAAGGTCACTGCCCAGGTTGAGCAATCCAAGGCTCGTTACAAAGCTGATGCCGACAAGCACAAGCGCGTCAAGACTTTTCAAGTTGGTAACTTGGTTATAGTGCATCTCAAAAAAAAAAAATCGCTTACTCTCGGGTTCTCTTGGTAAGCTACAAGATCGCAAGTTTGGGCTTTTTTTGGGTTGCCTTTAAGATCAATAACAATGCCTATCAGCTCAATCTCCCACCTGAGCTTCCCATTTCAGCTACCTTCAATGTCAGCGACCTTTTTGAGTATTTTCCTCCTCTTGTTTCCCTAAAAGCACATCGTTTTAATTGTTGCTGAGTTGTGAAAAGCTTAACGTTGTTGTCGTTTATTTCTCTAGAAACTATGTCGTTTTGGCGTTCTTCATTGAGGTACAAAACCTTTGTTGACTGAAGGTTACAATCAGATCGAAGTTATGCAAATTTGTTGTTGTTGAGCTAAGCTCGACCCTTCAATCTCACGTCATCTCTAGCTTTAGACGTAGATTCCATCACCAATTTCTTCCCCTTTTGGTTGTTTTAGGCCACTGCAGTTGCTCCTATGCTACTGTGTTCATAGTGCCAAAAGAACCAAAAAAAAAAAAAAACCAACCATTGCCATTTGCTAATGGCAGTCATAATAGCATTAATTTTTTTATTTCTTTTGAAAAAAATTATGTTTTTGTTGTTATTTAAAAATAATTCATGTTTATTTTTTTTAGCTTTTTCTTTAAAATTCCCTCAAACAATAAAAGGTGTTTGGAAGCATAGTTAAAACTAAAACTTTTGAATTGAAAACTATAATATGTGAGAGCTTTACATTGTAATTTAATTTTTCTGATCACCATAGCATGTGAGAGCCTTATACTAGAGTAACCAAAAGTTTTGATTAGAACTAATCTTATCAAAGATCACAATAATTTTTATATTCAAGATAGGTTTAGTAAAAAAGAATTATCAAAATACCCTAAAATTAGGCAAGATCCAATAAAAACCTTAACATAAGGACCTATTTTGTTAATAAAACTATGTCTAGAAAATGGACGTTGTATTCTAAAATTTTAAAATTTGAGTGACAAAATACTACGGTAGTTAAATCATTCATTTTTAATTTCTACAATGAATACATCATATATTTGATTCCATCAAACCAAACAATACCTAACGGGTTTTGATCTTTAGTTTGCGCAAGGCTGACAAATCTGTTGGAGTTTAGATTTTCTGGTCCTCTTTTTCTCCGCCGCCGGAGAGGAGAGCGTCTTCGCATCATTTCAGCTCAGGTTTGGTCCTCTTCTATGTTTCCATTTCTTAGTTTGTCTGTCGTTCATTTCTAATTCTTGTGCTTGTAAAAGTTTGATTGATTGATCAAATCAAAGCAAAAAAATCAAAACCAAACAAACATGGATGGAAATGGCAATGGAAGAGAGAAAACGTCGGAGCAATTCATGTGGGTTGAGGATTCTACGGAAACTGAAATTGTGTATTACTTAAATTGTGCATTCTCTAGGTCTGAAAGTCTCTTCTGGGACTGATGGTAAAATTTCCGAGATTCTACTTCAAGTTTCTGGTGTGATTAAGGACATTCCTATTTGTATGCTATCTGATGAAGAATTCGCTAAGGTAATTTATACATGGGAAACCTTTGTTAACCTTATCAAATCCCAGTTTCTTTGTTTTCTTAAAACGCCTCCAGTACTGAGTAATGCGTTGATTAGCTAATTTATACCCTCATCGTTCACGTCTTAAAGATTATCTAGAAAAGAACTGGTTATAAATGTACTGTCATATCGACCTTAAAAAGGCTTTATTCATGAAATCAGGATGATAGTCATCCCGAAGCTAACATGCAAATCAGTAAGAGGTAACAAAAAAGATTTATTGGAGTATTTTCTTCCTGAGTTGGCGGACGAAATTCAACTTCTGTTTTTGTCAGTGAGTGGAAAGATTACGGGAGACACCTCGATTTTAAGCCTTTTCCCCCCCAACTTTGAGACTCCTCTTTGAAATTTGAAACTCCTTGGTGAATTGAGTTTCTAAAGATGCAGATGAAATCATGAATTGTGTTGTGTTTTTTATCTCTGCTAACAGTACTTGATAAGGAGTATATATTCTCCAAGCGTATTTTCTTACGGAGCATTCTTCATTTAAAGGCAACTGCAGAAGCTTCAGCCTCCAACCTCTCTACGCTTTTGAGGCTTGAGCCTCATTGCTATATGTAGGGTTAAGTTTCTTTTATTTGGTCTGGGGTAAAGTTTGGGATGTGGGTTTGAGTTCTACAGATATCAACGATGGCTTTGGATCTGCTTAAATTACATACATACATATATATGGAGAGAGAGAGGGAGAGGGTAAGTAGAAGCAGTGACGTCATGCTAGTTACGTATTGCTCCTTCAGTGCTCATATACAAGGGGTTATTTTTTGCCCCTCTTTTTCTTTTTAATGTGTTTTCATTGCGCCTCTCCTTTCATGCTTCCGTTTAACTTCTAGGTCTCCTTGTCTACACGCCATCTAATGTCATGGCAACGGTTTCAGGAAGAATGCGAGGATTTGCGGCAAAGAGTAAAAGATGGTACGCTTAAAAGGCCAACAGTGGTAATGCTTTATAAACTCAATTTCATTTTAGATTTTTGCTGTCTCTATTATACAAATCATCTGGACAAGAAGAACATTAGAAGCATCAGAAATCGAAAGGAGAGTTCTAGCAGGCTTAATCTTTTGACGAAGAGAAGAAACTGTAAAAAGATAGTTTTTGTTGAAACTCATGCCTCCAAATTTTGAATGTTCTTCTTAACCTTTGTAGGAGGAGCTCCAACATAAGGCCCGCATATTGCATGAGGATATAACAAAGCATGTATGTATTTCCTTCTTGAATACGAAAAAGAAAATGTTGAGTATTGCGTCTTCACATGAAAACAGATGTTATTTTCAGACTCGTTAATTGTCCGAAATTAGTGTCCTCCATGTGCCAACTGTTATTCCCATTAACTTCTTTAAATGCTTGTTGTGATCCTTTCTCCATGGCGGAGTGGATATCTTTCAGCGGCTTGCAAGAGAACTGGCTTTGCTTCAGAATCTAATTGATCGAGCAAATGAAAAAGGCTGGCGAAGAGAATATCCTCTCTGTTTGTCTATACATTATATGCCTTCCTTGATTGCTTACCACTTATTCTAGTCCAATTCTAGTCCTTTCTTCACCTTTGGAAAGGATCTATAAATTTTAGTCACGTAATAAGTCAACGTGATTTTCCCCTTTAACATTTATCTGTTACGTTGTTTGAGTACCTGGAAAGAAAGGAACTACTTGAGACACCAGAGGAACAGTCAAGGATATTGTGCGAGCTTCCAAAAATTATTGCAGAAGAAATACAAGTTGAAGCCACACCAGAGGGTTGCCCAGATGAAATAAAACAAAGCAATGATGATTCTCTTGGACTAGTAGTCGAGAAAGCTATGGAAGCTCCTGTTTCTGATAGTAGCGATGATGAATTTGAATTAACTTGGGCATTAGATATTGAAGGTATCAGTTCACTTATCGCTAATCTTATTATCATAAACTCTTCAACGTCAAATCCTGCAATCTAGATCTCACACCCTGGCATGTTTTCCTTCGCATGCTTTTATGTGCATGTTTTCCTTCTTAAATTACTACTTTGATTCTGGTATTGCTTTTCAAATTACTGACGTTTCCTGTTAATGAATATTTGTGTGCCCTTCCAGATTTTTATTGTCCCTTGGCACATCAGGAGTTTTATCTATTTATTTTTTTTAATGTTTGTTTGTAGAATCTGAGCCCCATATTGCAGTGCAAGAGCCACGAAGGAGCCGACAACGTCCATAAACAAGAACCATGGCGAGAGTGAAACACAAAAAGAGAATGTAACAGAAAGTAAGGCTTTGCAGGGAACAATGGAGCGGCAAATAATTGATTTGAGTGATGACGAGGGAAATGAAGAACCAGCTCCAGCTCAGAAAGAGCGGACATCCGATGACAAGTTGGATGGGCTGATATGGCATTATCTTGATCCCCAGGGAGAAATACAAGGTCCTTTTGCAATAACATCATTAAAGCGTTGGAATGCCGGCTACTTTCCTCCAGATTTCAGGATCTGGGAAACAGGTCAAAGCCCCAACAAAGCTGTATATGTGAAGGACATTCTTCACCAGGAGTTTCAGAAATAGTTTGAGAAAAACCCAATTTTGTGGGGAACATATGTAATGTACCTTAAGATTTTTGCCCTGCACAAAATTTACATGAACGTTGCAACAAAATAAAGCTGTCGGAGATCGGTTTCATTAGTTTTGGGTTTCCCAGATGAAATAATTACGCTATAGATTGCGTCATGGCAGGGCTCAAGAAATGCTTTTATGCATTTTGATTCAATGCTGGCTGAAAAACGGTTGGGCTTTGCTAGTCTAGTGCGGGTCATTTGTTTGAATGTTTTGGATGTTGCTTAACCTTGGGAGTGTATTTTTCGGCGAAGTTCCTGCTTGTCCACAGATTGCATGTGCAGTTTTTTCTTCCTGATGAGAGGATCATGTGGATAATGTACATTTGGTGGTTCATACTCGAAGCTTGATTGGTGGAGTTGAGACTCTGGCCATACTAAAGCTGGTAAATAAATACTCTAATTGTTCTAAGAATGTTATCTAAAGCTTTAGAAAGATGACAACGATCCCACAAAATTCATAAAGGACTGGATAAAGTAATTAGTTTTGAATTGAAAATACATGAATTCCAAACAAAGGAGGCTAAGCAATTAGAGGCAAACGAGACGTTAAAGGTTAATACTTCTGTGGCTAGTTTGAGTTGCAAAGTGAAGACAGTCTAGTTAGTTGTAAGTCCTTCCACCCCAATCGTAAATTGAGCATTCGAATCGTGCTGCGCGTATTAAAAGAAAAATGAAAGAAATCTTCCTCATAATAATAATAATAGCTAGCTAGGTTCTCATCTAAGATCATCATCTTTATCATCTGCTACAAATGTAGCCAGTTGTCCACTTTCATATGCTTCAACAGTATCTGACGTAAATAAGAAAACCAAGCATAATCATAATCAAATGTTATGTCAGTGGATATATTTTAGAGAAAGAATCAGCCCATTTACCATCGGAACCACCTATATGCTGTGCATTGATGAATACTTGAGGCACTCAGAGCATCTTGAATGTTACTTCCTTCATCTGTTAGAACATAAAACAGATTGAAAATAGAAACAACATAAACATTTTCAACATCTAAAACAGAACCAACAAATGGGCGTAGAAGCCACTACCACTACATTGTCATTTGTACGAAGACATATACTAAAGCTTTCTTGTAATAAAATTAATGATCAAAAGTGCAAAATTATAATTGTAAACAACCTCTGTGATCGAGCTCGACGACATGAGGTAGTTGCTTCAGCTCTTTGAGCACAGCTTTTGCCCTCCTACAATACCCTCCTAAACAAACATTTCTCTTAAAAGAATTGATTTTCTTTTCTTTTCTTCTTTTATGAATTTGATCGGAAAAAGAAACAATTTGAAAATAGAATCACAGACGGGCAATAGGACTTGGAAAGGATGACGATGTTGTGGGCAAGAGATGGTCTTTTTCACGAAAGACAACTCCTCGGATTCAGATTCAGCAAAACACACAGAAGCTGCGATTACTGCTATAGAAACTGCTGAAAATGAAAGGGAAACCACATTCCTTCTTCTCCACGCCATTACCAAATTCCTCCTATGGCTCTTCACTCTTCTGCCCTGATTTCAGATCTTGCCTTTCTTTCTTTTAGCTTTAGGGCAAACCGGAGTCAAGTTTTCGCAAATGAGAACTTTTTTTTTTCTATCCGTTAGATCGACATCCTATGGTTAAAAATTCAACAAGTTCACCAATCCTAAAATGAGTCAAACACACAAGATTGATTTAAACCCAGAAATCAAAATTCAAAAAAAAAAAAAGAAAAAGAAAAAGAAACACCACGAGCGCCACCGGTTTGGGAAGAGGGGCAGCCGGTCAACTTCGGGGTGTTACAGGGTATGCTCGTGGGTCTGCCCCAACGGACCCAAATCGACGACAGCAGCCACGACGCCTTTATTGATGGTTCTGTCACGAATTGGCCGCCGTCGATCCGCAGCTATCAAGCACCCCCACCAAACACCCTCTCCACCTCCCCTGCCCTGCTGCTGACGTCAAATATCTAGAGGAAAGTAGACCTAGATGCTGCAATATCCTTTGTGAAACTTACAATCAAAATAAAGTAAGTAGCACAAACAAGAACTAATTTCTCGGTCCAAATATCCAATTAATCACCAAAAAAAATCCTAGATTGATTTCGAATTTATGGCACACCAAGCAACGCAAAACTAGAGGATTTTAACATTCGGAAATCAACCATAATACCAAACACTTAATTTTTCAAAATAAAAACATTAAAAAAGATTAAGGGATTGATCTGATGGCGAACAGGGTGAGAAGAAAAAGGGCAGATATGGTGGGCGTGTGGGTAATGCTGGAGGGAATCGTAGCAGTCGAGATCATGTCGGTGACCGCTGGTGCTACTGTAATGATGATTCCAGCGACTACGAGCTCGTAAGTGCTAGATTGGTTAAATTTTCCATCAATTCACTCATATTTCGTTGTTGTATTCTCGAATAATTTACGTTTATTATGTTATTTTGTGTCTTGTAGGTATTTCAAGGCGATGAACTTAAAAATGAATGAAAGTTAGGATTTTAAAGCCCCCTAGTTGCATTTATTTATCTTGAAGGACAACCGAGGGCAAAAATTGAAGTTTAAAGAATATTTGGGCAAAAAAAAAAAGAATACAACCGAAATTAGGCGTGCCCCCGCGAGAAAAAAATTTCACAGCTGCGCCTGAGTACATAGAGCCCATGCCCTTGCGAAGAGCAGCCCTTACGGCCACGCCAGACAGCATGCAGGCACGCAGCCACAAGCACCAAATGGTGTCCCTGTGCGCTGAAGAAAAATTAAAAGCCTATGCGCCAACGATGCATGCTGCCATGCACAATGATCTAGGCCCCAAGCATGTCCAGCCTATAGTGTACAAGAATCAACCCTTCATGCTCGGCCACGAGAAGCTAAGCGTGCCCCTGCATGTCCCTGTCAGTGGCTCCGATTGTTGACCTATTTTTGGCTCAAAATTACCTGTTTTCAACCCCTATTACTAAAAGCCTATAAATACCTACTTAGAAACACAATTTTTTTGGAGGAGTTTTTTATAGTCTTTTATTTAGTTTTTCTTAGGCTTAGGAGATGGAAGGGGGAAAAAACAAAAAAAAAAAGAAGAAGAAGAAAAGGAGGAGGGGCTTTGGTGGTGGCTCAAGAAATTTCATCTACATAGAGAATTCTTCGATGTCAAACCCATTATTTTCTTTATTTCTTTCTTTCTTTTCTTTTTCAATTATGTTTTTTCAGTTTTGTATTGGTTGAAGGGGATTTTGAAAAACTAGGCATAATTTCATGATTGATATATAAAATTATTTTCTAATTTTTCAATTGAGATTGTTTTTGTTCTTCTATTTTAATGTCATGATTATTTTCTTGTTTTATTTGGGTGGCCAACTGAATAGGACTTGAGAATATTTCTATTGCTAGATTGAAATGTTTGATCCATAATTGTCTTGTTATTCTAATCGTTAGTAGCGAATTGTGGTTATTGATTATGGTCAAGTTTTCATATGATTGCATGTGGAGCATAAACTAGGTTAAATGATCCGAGCTTGTGTGACTGTTGTCTTGATCAACCTATCTCTCTCAACTTACTGCTTTTATTAGATTAAATCTAGAAAGCTTGTTCTAAGTTGTTTAATGGGAAGAGATTTAATAGAGCGAGCACTTGTCTTTTTAAATCTACACCGTAAGAAAAGATTGAAATAACAGAGCTTGTTACTATCTATGGATGGTAGTTTCAATAGACAATTGAGAATAATTCTGTAATTACTTTTATGGTTATTGTTTAGTGGTAGAAAATGATCCTTTAACTGATTTTATTATCATTGTTTTGTTTAGTTTTGTTTTATTTTCTTACATTTTCTTATATTTCATTGCTTAGATAGTTAATTCAAAATCCCCATCTTTTATTTAATTTTATTGTGTCCTAGGTTTAGAGTCAATAACTAATTAATTAGACCTAATCCTCCACAAGAACGACCCTTGCACACCACTACACTCCATAATAACGATACTTTAAGTAACGTTAATTTGGTGCTTCCCTCAAAGCCTACCAAATTTTGGCACCGGTTGCCAGGGATTGTTTCCTAATTAACTAGTTATATTATTTTTGTTGGTTTTAATTAATTTATCTTGTTCTTCTTAGTTTTAATTATTTTTCTTTTTGGTAAAAAAATTAAAATTATTTTGTAATTTTAGTTTTTGTATTTATTTTGTGTAAGATACTTCAAGATGATACATTGATGGGTCTTCACAAGTTTCGCCCAACAAGACTCGGAACTGTTTTATAGTGCTTAATAGAGATATAAAGACTTGCTTATCCTGTTTCCATATCATGGGCTCTCAAAGGAGTGGCAACTTCAATTCTTCCTCTACGGTACATGTGCAACAACAACACAATGGGTTGCAAAGTGCAACAGTACTATCTCTTTCTGCCAACATGGATGTCACTACTTCATATTGAAAGACATGACTGAATATGATCAATGGAGTTGGAATTGTTCAAGGACCAACCAAGGTTAGGAGGACGATTATTATAATTTGGAGCTATGGGTTGACACTCAATGTCATGATATAGGGTTACAAACCATCAATGGAGGAGCCTTGATAGACCAACCACCTACAGGTACATCTCTTAAAGACCTAATCAGGGTCTTGACGACTAAAACATTACAATTTCAAGAGGAGATGACCGTTAGACTTGACAATTTTTAAATTCATATTGACCCATTGTCTAGTATTATAACTAGTTTGGTGGAACAAGGTGATAACCAAATGGTGGAAAATATGGTATGGCATAAGGAAGATGATGACTCAAACAACTTCGGTTGGGAGATTAATTTGCCTAACGTAGGAGTTTCATGGAAATTTGAGCCTCTAGAAATAATCGAGCCTTGGGATGAACATGTAGAAGTCTTTGATATTGTTTTAGTTCAACACTTAGACACTTGTGAGGTCGAGACCAATTTAGATCTTCTAAATCACGAGACATCTATCCAAAGCTAGGTTCTATGAAGATCAAATTTCAAGTATGGTTTGGAGAATCGAATCGAGAGTGAAGAGCAATTAGAATGATTCTTAATTGAGGAATTTCTTAGTGAAGCCGAATCACAAGAACTGTTGGAGGATAATGAACCATATGCGGCCATCAATTTGATGTCATCAATGGTCACATCATATACACCATCAACGGATCCTTACTTTCTATTGGCACCATCTCCACCATACATCCTCCACGAGCTTAAGTGAGAATCAAAGTTTTCTTTCCAAGCATTTCAACCAAGATCGAGTCAAGTTAGAGCGATGTGCCAAATTATACAAAATCTTGCCAAGCTTGAGGGCATTTTCAATCAAGACATATATGTGTTGTTCTATGACACATTCTATAGGCAAAAACCATCCTTTGACGCTGCTTCTCCACCTCAGGTTGAGGACACTAAACCAAGTGCTTTATGGGAGGCAAGCCAACGGAGGGAGAGCATGCAATAGTCTCCTCCATTTTATTTTTAATTATTATTTTTGTGTTTATAATTTGTTTAGGTTATTTTTTTCTTCTATACTTAATCTTACATTGAGGACAATGTCAAGTTTAAGTATGGGGGGAATGATTTAGGATTTAGGATTTTTATTTTTCTTTTTGTTAGGTTCTCTTGTCTTAAAAAAAAAAATTAAATTTTTTTGTTAAATTTTTCGTTTTAGTTTAGTATTTTGTGTCATTTTTGAGTCTTAAGATACCTTCTGACCTCTTTGATAAGAACCGAGCACTGATTTTTATGGTCTTGATTGATTATAAGTGTTGTGTTAAATCTTGATGCCGTTCTTTTGTTAATTTGTTTTTATGACAATTATACTCACACTTAATGTACATAGCCATGTTATTTGATAAAAAGGCTCACACATTAGATTAAGTAAATTCTTCTACCCTCATTTTAATCATCATTTTAATTTTGTCCTATCAAGGTTGAATGCTAGAACTCTCTTGAAAGTTTTTTTTTTTTTTTTTTTTTAATGATGAAAGGCTGATTGAGCATCACTTGGAAAAAGAATTGAGCCACTTGGTTCTCTAGCATGAAGGCCAAATCGGTCATAGCCCTGATAGCTGTTCCAAGAGGGCATCCCCCTAGTAAGCCAGTTTGAGCTTTTCATGTAGGCCTTTTTATTTAGCTAACCATATTATCTCCTTACCTAGCCCATTCATTTTATATCCTTTACCTTTGTTTTAAAGATGAATTGGAGCATAAGAGACTTATTTTCATATTTAGTAGACGTGGGATGGAAGCAAACCTTACAGAGTTCAAGACATTGTCTGAAGTTTAAGAGCCTCAAAGAGTTTAGATGTCCATAAGTTGATTGGGAAAATTACTACTTTAAGTCAATTCATACTTCGACTTTCAGATCGATGTCAGCCATACTTAAAATGCATTTGACAATCGAATGGAACTAACTGGGTAGACTAGCAAAGGGAAGTTTTTGCCTCACTCAAGGAATTTCTCAGTAATCCTTCGATCCTATCATTACCGGAGCCAAGAGAAGACCTTTTTGCTTATTTGCTAGTGTTGGTGTAGAATGCCGATTAATAGAAAATAACCGTAGAAAATAAATGAATGATAAAGTAAAATGATTTAAAATAGGCATATAAAAGATGCCAAAAATTTAGTATGGTTTGGCTATTAGCCTACATCCACAACCAAAGAGCAGCAAGAAAATATCTGCTATGCAAAATAAGCTTTTCACAATAACCATCAGTAATTACCGCTCACAACTTAAAGCCCAATTACACCCAAAAACACTCTTACCTAAACTCTTCTTAACACCAAAGCATTATTGTCTTATTAAATGACTCTTCTCTTAATAAAAACACCTCTCTCACTAGAGGATTACTCTTTCGCTACGCAGAGCAAAGAAAGAAGAAAAGAAACTCCTTTTTAATCACTTGGAGATTGGTGTGCTTTGGATGGTTGAAGGGCAGGCTATTTATAGCCTTTTGTAGTTACCTTTGCACTGAATGCAAGGTCACAAAAGTGACTCTTCCTACGAATTTTTCGGCCAAAAGGCTTTTTACACTTCACAGAAGGTCAACACCTTTATGTTTTATCAGCTCGTTGATGGCCAAAATAGGCCACATTTAGCCATGTTTATATGCCGTACAAGTGGCTCTTCAAAGGCTTTTTACTTCATTTGTTATTAGCCATACATTACAAATCTCTACCTTGCCTTAAAACCTCCATAGCTCATCTTCTGCTACTCTTTCATTCTGCCCGCTTGGGGCCCTATCTGTTCTGTACTCTT
>CAMOHE010053729.1:0-10383 GCA_946598075.1 Artocarpus hirsutus
TTAAATTGACTATCTGAAAGTCAATTTAATTTAAATTTCAAACTTAGCACAATTTTGTGCTTCACTAACTTCTTCTTATAAAGAGCCATTTATGGGTCCACATCTTGCTAATGGATCAGCGTTTATGGACACCATCAATGCTCTTCTTCTTCTTCTTATTACTACGACAATTGTCATTATTATTATTGTCATTACAACAATAATAGTAAACTTTACATAATTAATAATGTGTATAATAATTAACTATACACATTCCAAAACATTGAATTTCTTGAATCCTTGAACTTGGTGCTCACCATTTTTAATTTATGGTATGGAGCTCATGATCACTATAGATCTGGGTTTCTTTTATTGAACTGTTATCATATAGGAATTTTCACATAATCTTAGTAAGTTGAAAATTTCACTTTTGCCAATAACATCATCTTTTTTGCTCATGCATGAAATTAATAAATCATGAATTCTTGGTTTAGCACATTAAATAATTATTTTTAATTATTTTAATGTACTATCATAACATTACATTATTACATGTTTCATAAATAAAGCACATAATTTTGTGCATTCACAACATTAATTATTTCTAAGGTCTTACGGCTATTAAGACCTTTGAATATGCGTGTTAATAAATGCTAAACTTGTACTTTCTTAAGTACTTAGCTAAGCCATGAGGGAAAAACCCTCAATTAATTATAGTTATTAACGTTTGAATTTTTCGGGTCATTACAACTGTAGTGGCCCTAACGGCAGCAAGAGGAACCCTTGGATACATAGCTCTAGATATCTTAAAAAACAATGGAGAAACCTCTCATAAATATGATGCTTATAGTTTCGAAATGTTGTTGATGGAAATGGCAAGTAAAAGGAAAATTTAAATGCAGTTGCAAGCCACTCAAACCAAATTTACTTTCCCTTGTGTGTATATATGACCAATTGAGTAAAGAGAAGGAGATAGAAGTGGAAAGTGGCATGGAGGAGGAATCGAAAACAATAAAGAAGATGATCATGGTAGAATTACGGTGAATACAATTGAAGCCTTGTGATCGCCCTTCGATGCACAAAGTCACAGCGATGCTGGAAGACAAAGTTGAATTCCTACAAATGTCTCTGAAACCTTACCTATGTCAACAAGAAAACAGTAAATGCCGAGAACGATAATGCAGAGGACCAGGATATAGAGGATCATAATGCTGGAACGGCAGGTCGACATCAAATGCGGTAAACCCTTCATCACTCTCCGACGAGGACTCTCAAGAAATTAGTTTGTGCACACAATTGATTTTTGAGTTACACACACTATCTGTTTGTAAAATAAGATTTCCCATTGAACTAGTGTGATAGTACTCAATAGTTAGCTTTTTATTTTTTATTTATCACTATCCTTTAATCTGTTAATATTGCAATCTAGATCATGTCCAAACAAATAATAAACAGATATTAGTATTGCTCCTCAGATGAAAGTCTTTTAATCAGCGTGAATTGTTTAGTTTAGTGCTATTATCTATGCTTTTTTACGTTTTCTTTTCTGAAAGTGTCAACCAACTTGCGACGTTCTAATTGTGGCCAGCCATCCTTTCTCTCATAAACGAGGAGAAGACAACAACAAATGGTGTTACGAAATTAATGCGATAGAAACAAAGAACAAAAATACACAAAATTTACGTGGAAACCCAAAACGAGAAAAAACCACAGGTAGAGGAGAAGAAAATCACTAAACTCGAGAAGATTATACTGGAGGCGCTAGGGAAGCTCGAAATTGGGTAAAAACAAGCCCTAACGCAATACATTATATATATATATACGTATAGATAAAACCCTAAGGGCCTAAAAACATAAATTAAACGGTCTAACAACACAGGTCCGTGCCTATCGGCCCGATCCCTCCGCTATCACCACAGATCTCATGAAAAATCTATTTTTATTTTTTATCATAATTTATTACATTGTAAGTTTTTTTTGATCGAATCAAACTAAATTTAGACCACCATAATCTAACAAGGGAAAGGCCATACCGTCAACATTCATTTACTTGCCAAGTTGGCAACTATGTTGAACATAATTCTAAGGTCGAGGCGGAAACTTCAGTTGGTATACAATTACTTCATCCACATCCACATGGACATGATAAGGCTTCGACAAGATGTCTGACAACATGGGACCGATATTTATTCCACAGTCTTTGTGACGGAATAAATTAGGGTAGCCTAAGACACGTTGATCTAGTGGCGTCAGGGTGGGGGGAGAGTGTTGGGTATTAGAAATTTTCATATACAGACAGAATTATAATTTATATATATGCATAAATTTAAATTACATAAAATTTATCTAAATGTAAAAACATAAAAGAAAGAAAATTTAATTTTTAGTTATTGACAAACGCAGAAAGAATAAAAAATATCTTTATAAGAATTTTTAAAGAAATTTTATGAAAAGAAAGAATCTTCTAAACCTTTTACAATTTAATAAAATGATGTATTTCTCTGAATAACTACAAGGTTTAGAGACTCTCTGGATTTTTACATGTAATTTATAAATACCTATTATTAGAGTGTTAGTTACCATATCTAAAAAGCTAAAACATTATAACAGTTTTAAATACTCTTTAATTGACTCTTCTTAAAAAATACATATATATTGGATTATTTAAATTTATTTTTATATTATTTATTATCATTTAAAAATACATGTATATTGGATGTACATACAGAGACTTCTATGATGAAGATTTTTAATGTTCAACGGAAGCAAAAAGTCAAGAAAAAAAAAAACAAGTGAATAAATAAAAGGAGAGGAGAAAGTTCAAAAGATCGCTGCCCCACCTCTTATAGAAAGCTTACAAATCAATCATAGTGTGAACAACTTGACTGTAATAAGCAAGAGCTGACTGTGACATCTGCCTAGCTAGCATTCAGACCCACTTTTTGGAAATGTCTCGTGGACGAGAATGATGTTTAATTTTTCTAACAAGTATTAAAAATATAAGAAATGCAGTAGCATACAAAGGCTATTAAAGCTATGATTCTATATACCTTCTGGGCATTAATATTTACGTTTTAAAAACTCAAAAATATTAAAAAATTAATTTTTTAATTATTTTTAATGTTAATTTTTATAAAAAAATTATCAAAAAAAATAATTTTATACACAATAAAATTTTGAGTATTTTGAAAAACTTCGATAAACTCTCAAAAAACCCATTCAAACAAATCAAGGCAATGGAAAAAACAACGCTTTGAAACCAAACGTTCAAAATTCTCATAAACTGAATTATGATTTTCATATATGCATGAATTTAAATTGTATAAAAATCATCTAAATGCGGAAACGTAAAGAAAAGTAAATCTAACTTCCAGTCATTGACAAATATAGAAAGAATGGAGAATATTTCTACAAGAATTCCTAAAGAAATTTTATGAAAGAAAAGAGAATATTCTAAATCTTCTACAAGCTAAAAAGATGGTGTATTTCTTTGGATAACTGCATGGCTTAAGAATCCTTTGGATTTTTACGTGAAGTTTATAAACACCCATCATCAAAGTATACGTTACAATATCTGAAAAGAGACATTTTTTCTAAAACATTATAGCAGTTTTGAATACCTTTTGGTTGACTTCTTTTAGAAAATACGTGTATATAAGAACGCTTAAATTTATTTTATTTTATTTATTATCATTTAAAAACTAAATAAATAATAATAAATAAAATTAAAATAAGACCAAGTTGGGGAAGGAAGTTTTCCGTTGTATAAAAAAAAGAATAAATTAGGGTATATATAAGAGTTTTTGTAGTAGGACATGTATTTTCTGTCATTACTTGTCAACAATTAAATTTGTGATTGTTAACATTAAAAAATTACATGTAATATATAACCATTTTTTTTTATAAATTAAATATTAAAAAATTAATTCAACTATTAAAATTACAAGTATTAATGTCTATCTTACTGTACGCCATATAACATGGAAAACTTTTATTCCAAGATTTATTTATTTATTTTATTTTTTTGGTTTCCCTTGATAATGTTGTTGAAAAGCAACATGAGAGATTAGAGGAAGACTTCATGTCATAGGAGTCAAAGTAGTGGGCTTTTCCCTCACGCCTTGATCGATGCTAGAAAAATCAGACAAACATACAGAGACTTCTATGGTGCAGATTTTAGTGTTCCACCGACGCAAAACGTCAAGAAAATAAAAACAAATAAATAAATGAAAGGAGAGGAGATATTTCAAACGATCGCTGCCCCACCTCTTATAGAAAGCTTACAAAATATCAAAGTGTGAACAACTTGACTGTGATTGCATTAATGAATACGAAGAAAAGTAAAAGCTGACTGTGACATCTGCTTAGCTAGCACACAGACCCACTTTTTGGAAATTTCTAACGGGACAAGAATGATGTTTATTTTTTCAGACAAGTATAGAAGATACAAGGGATGAAATAGGCTCTTTGTTAAATAGATTTAAACTAATAATTTAATTTAAATTATTTTTTTAATGTGTATTTAAGTTTTAATTTAAATATAAAATAAAATTAAAATTTATGTTTGAAGAGATAATAAAAATAGTTTTTAATTTATTAACAAATCTAATAAGATATTAATATTAATAATCTTAAAAAATACAATATGGATATTAATTTATTTCTCTCTTAACTAGAAATACAATAAAAAAATTATGTCAATTGGATATCAAATGAAGAAGTTATGATCAAATATAGGAGAGAAGTTCAATTTTTACTATAGCAAAGATATCTAAATATCAAAAGTTTAAGGAGAGTCAAAACTCTGAAAACTTAGATTATTGATGCTTAAAGGATTCAAATTTTAAGGGAAACAAACACATATCTAAAAAATTCTTTATATTTGAATCTAAATTTGAATCTATTAAATACAAAGAATATACCAAACAAACAACCCCATAGTATACAAGATTTATTAAGTGTCTCTTTGGTAAACGGGTTCGAATTAATGATTTGAGTTAGTGTGATTTGAATTAAGATTTGAGTGAGTAATTTAAATTATTATCCGAATTAACGTTTGAATATGCATTTAAGTTTTAATCTAAGTATGGAATAAAATTGAAATTTACGTTTGGAGAGGTAATGAAAATAGTTTTTAATTTATCAACAAACCTAATAAAATACTAATGTTAATGATCTTAAAAATATGCAATATATATATTAATTTATTCTTCTCTACACTAGAAACACAATAAAAAAAGAATCATCTTAATTGGATAATAAATAAGTAAATTATGATTTTTTTTCTAAAATATAAAAGAGAGAATTTAGTTTTTACTGTAACAGATATATCCAAACATCAAAAGTTTAGAGGAGAGTTAGAACTTTGAAAACTTAGATTCTTAATACTCAAAGAATTCAGATTTTGAGAAAAAAAATAAGTATCCAAACGATTTTTAATGCTCGAATTTAAATTTAAGTATAATGAATCCAAAAAGTTTTTGAAACCAACATACCCTAAAGCTATAATACAATACAAGTAATAAAAGTTTTTCTTAAAAAGAATACGTATTTTGTAGCTTTAACTAATAACTCTTTAAAAATACACGCTCCTGCAGGCAGCTTTTGGACTCAAAGTTAAAAGCAACTTTGAGAAGCTATGCCAGACAGGCCAAGGCAGAATGTAATTGTAACTTCCCAAGGTAAATTTCTTGTTATCAACACAAACTTGCTTCCTATAATGCTCATTCAGGAATAGCTTCTTACTCTAGCGCCATGGCGGTTCTTGTGGACTGGCTGGTATTGGTGCTAGATTGCCCTACAGAGGTAAAAGGATTAGGTGGCATGCTTAATTCTTTATCTCCCTCCAACATTTGAATGACAACTTTCATGCTTGGACGACCTACAGGGTGCCACTGGATACACCAGAGTCCTACAATTGCAAGCTTCTTCGCAATGTTAGCATTTTCCTCTTCCTCGACTAGAATTCGAAGATCATCTCCGTCTTCTAGAAGATTATAAATCCATTCTGGATAATGAATTTCATCCATGTTCTCCTGATTAGTTGAATTAATGTTCTTCCTTCCTCCTACCATTTCGAGCAATAACATTCCAAAGCTATAAACATGGGACTCGTAGGACACATTTCCAAAGTTCCTTGAGAATACGTCGGGCGCAATGTGACCCACGGTTCCTCTAGTTGTGGCCATTGACACCTCACTTTGATTCTTAGAGCACAACTTTGCCAGACCAAAATCCAAAATTTTCGGGATAAAGTTTTGATCAAGCAAAATATTGTGGGGTTTTATATGAAAATGGAGGATTCTTTTGTCACAGCCTTGGTGTAGATACTCAATTCCCTTGGCCACACCTAGAGCTATATCTTGTAATGTCTTCCAACTTAACGAACCATTTTTGCCGCCCGCAGCCGCCGACGACGTTATATACTTTTCAAGAGAATCATTTGGCAAGAACTCATAAATAAGTGCTCTTCTAAACCCATCTGCACAATAGCCGACCAAGCGGACCACATTGATATGGTAAATTTGAGCCAGTGTTGAGACTTCATTGATGAACTCCTCCCCATTTCCGTTGGAATTGAAGAGGATTTTTACGGCAACATGGACGTCATTCGAAAGCTTCCCTTTGAACACAGTTCCATAGGCTCCTTGCCCCAACATGTGCTTGAATTGATTTGTGATCTTCTTGACATCGGAATATGTATATCTTGATGGTTTAAGTGCATTATAGTCTTCCAAGAATTTTTCAATCCTCTGACTATTTTCTCCGTCCTTTTTGCGTAAATTGTAGACGTAAAAACTTGCAGCTAAAACTAGTAAAAGAAGAAGTGATCCCGAGGTTGCAACTGCAAGCATATAACAATTTAATTAGTGAAAAACTGCACAGGTAGAATATCCAGTGTAACTGAGAAGTTTTAAGGGAATCTAAATAGTGAAAGAGGATAATAGCTTACTCAAACTAGTCCTCAATGCTGGTGAAATTTTAGGCTTGTCTGTAAAACATAGAAACAAATTTATAAGGCTTTCACTAATATAAATTAGTAAAAAAAAAAAATAAAGTCGTGTATAGCCATTACTGTATGTCTAGATTAATTTCATAAATAGATCATTTCATTATGAACTATTTGAAATTATTCAAAACATCTCTTAAAACTAATGTAGTTTCATTAATACCCTCAAACAATTGATTTTTTTTCCCATTTTTTAAAACTATCGTGAAGGCAAATGACATAAAATTAATAGTTCGGGAGCAGGTTGACTTAAAATTGATAATTCGGAGCATGTCTCTGATTTATAAGATGTCTCTCTAGGTACATGCAACATTATATGTGGAACTAAAAGCTAGGTGCAAAATTAAAGTTTCTTAGTGCATATATATATATATATATATATATATATATTTATTATGGCAGATCTTTTAAATAAGAAAGTAAATCGACAATCATCCTTTCAAAAACTCAACATTGATTATCATTGAGATTAATTAGATACAGAGACCAGACTCTTTACCTTTTACTCGTATGAAACACTCAGTTTCATTTCTGCTTTTCTTCAATCTACATCCTTTTCCTTTTTCTTCGCAGTGTCTACAATCTGGCGTGGACCATGACAGTGGAATGTTGGATCCATGATATCCCTGCCCAAGTAGCTTGTATATCTCATCCGGAACCGACTCAAACTCGGTCATCTTGGTACAAAAGGTGACATAGTCGTCGTAGTCCTCGATCTTGAAGTTAGAAGGAACCAGAAGCATGCTACATGTTCTGCTTCTTGATGTGCATTTTAATGGTGTATAGTTCTTAGAGTTCTTACCTCTGTTTCTAAAATGGAAAGGAGAATTAACCAATGATCCATTATTGAATCCCGAAAGCAGAAGCATCGGAAGGCAATTTGAGTCACTATACACTTGGATCTGCTGTGATTTGTAATCTATTTTGCTTACAAACAGGGCCTTAGATGGCATAATTGGCAGATCGAGTGCAGTTTCGTTACCAACGCAGAACAGATTGAAACCGGGGTAGCCGCAGTCGTTGTTTTGCTGCGTCTGGCTGTCTTTGAGTCGGAAAGGGAACCTGATTGGCGGTCCAGTTTCCCCACACCTTGCTTCACTGCAGGCTGTTCCTAGCTGATCATCTGCAAGAATATTATTAACGATCATGACAACCAAAATCAACAAGCAATGATGAGAAGAGACGGCCATAAGTACTTCTAAGTAAGACACTCAAATCTCTCTCTGCAAGCCAGATTTCCCAGCGCCTATGTTCTATCTTTTCTCTGCTTAGATGCAAAAAAAAAAAAAATCATAATAATAATAATAATAATAATACAGTGGGAAGAGTAGTTTCGATAAATTAATTATCAAGTTAAGGGGATTTGCCCTTTTTGGGGTCTGAACTACCACTAGAAGTACACGTTTAAAACCTTTAGACGTAGTCAAAAGCATTTTGTGAAAGTTATAAATCCGATTCTATCATATGCCAACAACTATAAGCACAACTAAAACACAACGAAAGCATATAAAAATTATGTACCTCCAACCATTACACGGTGCAGTCGAAGACACCAAAATTTTGTGATTGTAGTTTGAGTCTTCTAACACTCAAACACTCAGATGATGGTGTATATCTTGAAGAGAGTGAGAGGTGATAGGGACCAAAACCAAGAAGGCTCAATACAGAAGCTCTATATTTCTTTTCTCTTTTCTCTGTACATAAAATCCTACCATCAAGGTTTTTTTATACAGGTTCAAGAATTTCAGTTACCAAGTTTTTTTATTATGGTTTAATGAAAGCATAAATGTGAGACCAATTAATATAACTGTTATAGGAATTTAAATTGGTTTCAATTTGAAACCGTTAGAATACAAACGGTACATTCTCCCACTTGGTCTCCATATCTAACCCTATATTCATTAAACCCAAACTTTAAGAAAACAAATACATGAATCATGGCGATAATTCCTCTAATTGTGAGTATTATCTTCCATGTATTACTATGTATTGTATTTCCAAACTTTATTCCTTATATGGTAACTTAACTTTACGAATAAACCCAATGTTTATTCTTGGTCCTACTAAATGTGAATTTCCTCCAATAACTTTATGCGCAAACAAATATGAGAAAACATCACAACTGAATAAGAGTTTCATTAAGACTGTAAATTGTATGTACAAACAAATTTACATTGTGGAACCAAGTCCCATCTGTACTACATGATCCTTAAATGACTTCGGTGGCATTCCTTTTGTCAAAGGATCTGCGATCATCAATTCAGTGCTTATATGCTCTATGACCACTTTATTTTCCTTAACGCGTTCCCTTATGGCTAAGTACTTAATGTCGATGTATTTACTTCGACTGCCACTCTTATTATTCTTAGCCATAAAGATAGCAGCTGAATTGTCACAATATATTCTTAATGGCCTAGACACATAATCTACAATTCTAAGGCCTAACATGAAACTCTTCAACCATACACCATGTGAAGTAGCCTCAAAACATGAAACGAACTCTGCCTCCATTGTGGAAGTAGCAACCAACGTTTGCTTTCCACTTCTCTAGGATATAGCTCCTCCAACTAGCATGAAAATATAACTAGAAGTTGATTTTCTTGAATCAACATAGCCAACAAAGTCTGAATCGGAGTAGCCAATCACCTTTAGATTGTCGGTTCACCTATACATAAGCATGTAATCCTTTGTGCCTTGAAGGTACCTCATCACCTTCTTTGCAGCCTTCCAGTGGTCAATGCCTAGGTTACTCTGATATCTACCCAACATTCCCATATAGAGATGCAACAATGGGCCGGGGCCCGTGGGCCGGCACGAGCCCGTCCTGCTACAATGGTGGGCCAGGCCGGCACGGCCCGACACTGTTCACGGCACGACCCATAAATACTGGTGGGCTGGGCTGGGCTAGTATATGTCGGCCCATGGGCCGGCCCGACACGGCCCATGAAAAATTGTGGGCTGGGCCGGGCCAGGCCGGGCCATCCCGGCCCACAATGGGCCGGGCCATACAGGCCCACAATGGGCCGGCCCATCGTGGGCCAATTTCATATATATATATATATATATATTTAGATATATTTTTCCATGTTAATTCACGGGTGAACATGGCTGAATATGACCTTCTCTAGTAAATCATGTAAGGCCCATTGTAAGTTATGTATTATCACATCAAAAGACTATACATTTAATATATATATTATTTAATACATATAAGAATTAAATATTATATAATATATATACATATTATATTCACTTGTGAGTGAATATGTCATTAGATTTCTTCAATGCATATCACATCACAATAGGCCTGGCAAGTTCTTTTTCTTTTCTTTTCATTTTTTTTTATTTTTTTCTTGTACGCATGCTCTGCTTTTGAGAAGTAAAGTTGAGAATCA
>CAMOHE010053731.1:0-18043 GCA_946598075.1 Artocarpus hirsutus
ATACGCAACCACACCCACGCGTTGAGTAATCTCGAACGGTCCAATATATCTTGGCGCAAGTTTTCCTTTTACTCTAAATCGCGAAATACCTTTACGAGGAGATACCTTCAAGAGTACGAAATCTCCAACCTCAAATTCCAAAGGTCGTCGTCTTCTATCTGCATAGCTCTTCTGTCGACTCTGAGCTGCTCTCAATCGGTCTCGAATCATTACGATCTTCTCGTTACTATCACGAATCTCATCTGGCCCAAGAATAACCCTATCTTCTGGCTCGGCCCAACACACTAGCGATCGACACAGTCGCCCATACAATGCCTCGAACGATGCCATACCAATACTCGATTGATAGCTGTTGTTGTATGCAAATTCCACTAGATGCAAGTATTTCTTCCAGTTCCCGCCGAAATCTAATGCACACGCACGTAACATGTCTTCGAGAATCTGAATGACTCGCTCTGATTGCCCATCAGTCTAAGGATGAAATGCCGTGCTGAACTTCAAATCTGTACCCATGGCCTCCTGAAAGCTCCTCCAATACCTGGCATTAAATATGGTATCCCTATCTGACGTGATGGATAAAGGAACTCTATGCAATCGTACTATGTTCTGTAGATACAATTCTCCAAGAATCTTCCTCGAACACGTCGATCTAAATGGAATGAAATGAGCTGACTTCGTTAACCTGTCGACCACGACCCAAATCTCATCGTGCCGCTGCTCCGTTCTCGGTAATCCGGTAAGAAAATCCATTGTCACATGCTCCCATTTCCACCCTGGAATAGGAAGTGGCTGAAGCTGACCTGCTGGCTTCTGATGCTCGGCTTTCACCTGAAGACAAATCGCACACTTGGCCACGTATTCTCGAACGTCCTTCTTCATGCCTCTCCACCAGTACTGCCTCTTCAAGTCATGATACATCTTCGTACTCCCTGGATGAATAGCGAACTGAGATCTATGAACTTCGTCCATTACGGCTTTCTTCACTTCTGCAATAGCTGGAACCGCCAAACGCTTCCTGAAGTACAATGATCTATTTGCGTGTATTCTCCATTCTTCGAACTGCTCCCCGTTCTGAATCCGCGTCCAGATTCCCTAAAGATGCTGATCTTGCCACTGGTTCTGCCTCATCATCTGAACAAGCGCTGGGGTCACCTCCATATGGTACACCGAAATACGATCGTAGTCCTCGCAACACTGTAGACCGAACTCACTTATCATCGCATCTCTTTTCCAATCTTCGAGAGCCAAACATACCAATATCCCTGAAGACTTCTGACTGAGCGCATCCGCGACAACATTAGCTTTCCTGGGATGATACTGCAATGCAAAATCATAATCTTTCATATATTCCATCCATCTCCACTGCCTCAAATTCAAATCCCTTTGAGTGAACAGATACTTCAAGCTCTTATGGTCAGAGAAAACCTAAAATGTTGCCCCGAACAGATAACATCTCCAAATCTTCAGCGCGTGAATCACTGCCGCGAGCTCTAAATCGTGAGTGGGATAATTCTACTCGTGAGGTCGTAATTGTCTCAATCCATACGCTACCACGCGTCCCTGTTGCATCAACACACATCCAAGTCCACATCCTGAAGCATCCGTATAAACCTCGTATGGCTCGTCACTGTTGGGAATGATCAACACTGGTGCTGAAGTCAATCGATTCTTCAACTCTTGAAAAGAAAACTCGTATTCTTCATTCCACTCGAACTTGACATTCCTCCTAATCAATCTCATCAACGGTGCTGCTATCTTCGAGAAATCCTTCACGAATTTCCTATAATATCCTGCAAGTCCCAAAAAGCTGCGGATCTTTGCCACATTCCTCAATCATTCCCAATCCACTATAGCTTCTATCTTTCATGGATCCACTGAGATACCTTGCTCAGAAATAACATGACCCAGAAATTTGACCTCTGCCAACCAAAACTCACACTTTTCTTTCTTGGCATACAACTGATGTTCTCGCAAAGTCTGAAGCACGATCGTGAGATGCTGCTCATGCTCCTCCCAAGTCTTAGAGTAAATCAAGATGTCGTCAATGAACACAATCACAAACTGATCCAAGTAAGGTCTGAATATCCTGTTCATCAAATCCATGAAAGCTGCCGGAGCATTCGTCAATCCAAACGACATTACTAGAAACTCGAAATGTCCATATCGGGTCCTGAATGCTGTCTTAGGAATGTCCTCTTCCTTAATCCTGAGCTAATGATATCCTGACCTCAAATCTATCTTTGAGAAGTACCGCGAACCTCCCAACTGATCAAACAACTCATTGATCCTGGGCAATGGATACTTGTTCTTCATTGTGACTCGATTCAGCTGTCGATAATCTATACACAACCTAAGTGTTCCATCATGCTTCTTCGCGAACAAGACCGGAGCTCCCCAAGGTAATGTACTGTTTCGAATGTATCCCTTATCAGCAAGCTCCTGAAGTTGCTTTCTGAGTTCCTTCATCTCTGCCAGTGCCATCCGGTAAGGTGCTATAAAAATTGGTGCTGTTCCCGAAAACAATTCGATACGAAATTTGATTTCCCGATGCAGTGGTAACCCTGGTAGCTCGTCGGGGAAGACATCCTCAAATTTGTCTACCACTGGAATTACTGCACGTCTCCTCGAAACACTGGGCTTTCCTTCCAAATTCATAAAGATAGCATAACAAACAGCGTTCTTCTGCCCTCCGAGACATGCCCTAACACGACGCTCACTCATTAACCGATCACCACCACCCTGGTAGGTGATTACTGTCCCTTTATCTGACACTAGGGTCACTTTTCTAAGTTGGCAGTCCACTATTGCACTGTATCTGGACAACCAGTCCATTCCTAGGATTACATCATAGGTTCTCATGGGGATTACAATCAAATCACTTTTCAAAATCTCATTCCCGACCTTTATTTTACAAGCCTTACAAATACTATTCACATACACCCGCCCCAAGGGTGAAGCTATAACTAAGGGTTCATCAAACTCTTCTATTTCTAAGCCCAAGGCAAGTACAAAAGAGTTCGAAATGAGAGAATAAGTGGCACCAGTATCAAATAATACGTGTGCTAAGGATTGAGAAACCGTGATCATACCATCAACAACTACGTTATTAGTCTGGGCATCTAAACTCCCTGATGTCATCGTATGAATCTGCACTGAAGCTTTTCCTTTACCTTTGCCCATATTACTAGTTCCTAGATTAACTGGCCGATATTGCTGCGATGATGGCGACTGGACACTAGCTGTACTCGGCGCTCGATACTGAAGGACGTTACGCTGAAAACTCGACTGCTGTTATCCTTGCGCTGGATGTGACAGTTGCTGAGGAGAGAACTGATGGAATGGAAGCTAAGGATACTGCTGCAGTTGAGGTAAAGTCTGAAGCTGAGGCTGACGACTAGCTCCTTCTCTAGTCTGAAGTCCCAAAACGAGCACTCCTGATCGGGCAATTCCTCTTGATGTGTCCTGGCTGCTGGCAATAATGGCAGTGAAAGCTATAGGGGTTGCTGCGCCCGCTGCTGGATGAACTGCTGCTGCCGCTGTTCACGCCACCCTGTTTGCTCTTTCTTGGTGTCGGTCGACTGCTGACGCTCCTCCTGCCGCTCCTCTGTGGTCCTCCTGATGCCTTAGCTCGATTCTCATAATACTGTGCATAATCATTTTCCACTGATATCGTTGATGACACAAGCTCTCCAAAGTTCCTGAGTCGTAGGGCAACTATCTGTCGTCGAATAGGAGCCTTAAGTCCTTCCTGAAATTTGATACACCTTTCACGCTCCGATGCCACTGCTGAGGGAGCAAACCTCATCAATTTATTAAACTTCGCCTCATATTCCCAAACTGACATGTCGCCCTGCTGCAACCTATAGAATTCCGCCGCCTTTTGGTCCCTATATCCCTGCGAAAAATACATGTCATAAAACAGCTCCTCGAACCTGTCCCAATCAATATCGCCATTGTTTTTCAGACGCTTTGCTTGCTTCCACCAGGTATTAGCACCACCTTCAAACTTATATGCTGCGAATTCCATGCGATACTCCGCTGGCACACCAAGCGTATCCAAGTGCTTCACGATCGAATCTAGCCAATATTCTGCCACCTGTGGGTCCCCAGTTCCATCAAAGGTCGGTACTGACGCGCACACCGAAACTCCTTAAAGTACGTATGCCGACGACTAGCCTCAAAATTATCAGGTCTTGCCGTTGCTGCCATCTGCCGAAATGCAGCAAACATAGCCCTCATCATGCCATCATCATTTCCGAACTCGGCATCCGCGGTCGAACGACGTCTAGGTGCCATTCTCTCACTTCTGAAAATAAAATTTGGACTGTCAGTGATATTCCATTGTCGTACCTATGTGTGCACAATTCCCAAGGTTCATAACCTTGAGCTCTGATACCAATCTGTCACGCCCCAGAGTACGGGAGGTGATGTGGTGGTTTAATTAAGTTAATTAAAATGAAGATTTAGTTAAAATTTGGGTTTAAGAATTTAATTTATAATTAAAAATGAGAAAATTTTAAAATCGTTCAAATAGAATAATTCAAGGAAATAAAATGAACCATTATAATAATTAAGCAAATAAAAGAACATTAAAAATATTAAAATATGAGGTGAAACGAGTATGGGTCCCACTGGCCCACATATTGTGCACACACATATAGTACTGACAATATTACAATACAACCACAGTCCATGAAAAGAAAAGTTAAGAGTTTATATGCCTTACTTACTACAGTACAACCTACCAGATCTTCTACTAATCGTAAGTCCGGTCAGTGGACTCTTCTCCGATCCTAAGCTGATCTCCACCTAGGGTTAAGATTTTAAAACAAAAAAAATCGTGAGCGAAAGGCTCAGTAGGACTATATTTTGAAATAAATAAACAGATAAATATTTTAATAAAACTTTCTTAACAAATAAATAAATCAAATAAATATTTTCATTAAATAAAGATTCCATTGAAATTAGTTTATCAAGAATACCTTTTAAACTTTCTCAGGCAAACCAATTATTCACCACCGTAGTGGCCTAGCTGGGTTTCGGGACCTGCCCCCAAGGTCGTTCATTACATGACCCGATCTCTGATATGGCATCACGCCCTCAAATATATATATATATATATATATTATTAATAAAATCTCTTCTTTACCAGATATAATCATTTATATTCATTATGAGGTTTATTATGAAATCCACCTCAATCTACTGTTTCAGAAAACAGTTAATAAAAATCCTTTGTCAACAAATCATTTGAAAACATTTTCGTAAAAATCCCTTTGAGGCCAAAACATTTAAAACTGGCTATCAAAGAACGGATAGAAGTCCTACCTCGATATTCGTGTCGGTGTCCCACACCGTAATCCCGGTCTGCTATACGTTAGCTCCGCGGATCCACGCACGAATCCTGAATGCATAGTTACTTAGTTCATTAGTATCTAACCCGAGGTATCCTATGGTACTAAATCATCTCATGGTGTCTTAGTGTGCCTTTTAGGTTTATAAAATCATTTTATAAAGTTGAAATTTCAATCGGGGTTCAAAACAGTGAAAACAGGTGAAAAATCACAAAATTACACCATGCCCGATCGGCCTGCCGGTCGTCCTGGTTCGGCCTGCCGAATTGCACAATTCGGCCTGCCGGAAGAGCAGGTTCTGTCGGCCGAAATCTCCAGGTTCGGCCTACTGGTCGAATGAATCCGACCTGCCGATCCCTTGAATCCGGCCTGCCGAACATGAAGTTCGGCCTGTCGATCTAGAAAAATTTCAAAATTTTCCATGCACGGGTTCTCGGCATCCCGAATCCAAATTCTCAATTTCAACCTGTTTTTTCAATTCTCAAGCATGGATAATCATCATAAACAATAGAAAATCATAATAGGATACTTTTTAATGGTTTAAAACAAGTTTTAAACAAGATTTTCACAAAAATCCAAAAATAGAGAAAATAAAGGAAAAATAAAAAATCTTGATTCCAATCCGTTTTTAATGAAATAAAGTTTCAATCCTAGTTATTCTAAGTTACTCTAGGCTAGATTAAAGCTTTTCTAAGCTCAAAATTGCTTAGATCTCAAAATGCAAGAAGATTTGAAAAAATTGAAAAACTTTTGAATTTTAAAAACTAACCTTAAATCGAAGCTTGAAAACGATGTTTTTGTTGTTGAATCTCGTTTCCGAGCCTTCAATCTTCTAACCTGAAGCTTACGATCGAAGTTTGTTTTCAAAATTTTAGAGAGAGATTGGGAAAGAAAGAGAGGAACCGAGAGAGATAGAGAGAGAGGAGAGAGTGTGAGCGAGTGAGAAATGAGAGGAGAGAGAGAAAGAGCTAAATAAATAGAAAAAGAGGGAGAAAATTGGTTGCATAAAACTGTGTGCAACTACACAGCGTTTTCAATTCAAATTATTTCATTGAAAATTAAATTAACAATTAAAAACAATTTAGAACAATTAAAAATCATTAAAAGAGTAAAATAATGCAAGGTTACTAAATTTTCACAAAACATTCAAATTAAATTTAAAATATTCATTAGGGCACACTAATCCACCATTTAGCATTCTAATACCATTTAATTAACTTTGGGATGTTACAGATACATTATGATATGTCATGGAGAGTTAGCTATATGGGCTTCGTAATTCTATATAGTTTGAGAGTGCTGCTCTAAGCTTTTAGTGGAGTAGCATTGGAGTTGATAATTATGAAATGTATATCTGGAATATTGGGTTTCATAATTATTAGGAGCTTGAACTATATAAGTCCATTTGTTCCCCTTTGCTAGCTCACAAAAATCCTATAACAATGTGGCATGCTTTTCCAATTATTGGTGACCAATGTCAGATTTATCAGATTGGCTGAAATTTAGTAAAATTTGATAATTCATGTTTGTGTATCGGTTGAATTAATTTTGTAATAAAATTAATTCAAGATAAACTTGTTGAATTATTAGGATTAGATAATTTATGTCTGTTTATCGGTTAGATTAATTTTTGAATAAATTACTTCAAGATAAAATTGTTGAATTATCATGAATAGTTATTTTCCTAGAGATTATCTAGATATGATTGTTTTAACCAAATCTCTATCAGGTTTTTTGAATTAAAATTGAGGCTCTATATTAAGAATCTCATATGGGAAATAAATCTTTAAGTTCGGCATACCAATTGAGGAGGTTCAATAGGCCAATCTGCCAATTTGGCCTTCCGACTAGGCGAAAAAAGGATCACGTGTTTTTATGTAGATTTTATCATATATTGATTCTAATTTAATTCTAATTTGAATTTTTGAGGCTTTATCTGATAATGACTGACTTCTAGGCCCAACCTTTATAAAAGGAAAGCGGGCATCATTATTATTTAGATCGTTTGAAAAATCTAGAGTGAGACTCTGCCAATGAGACTCTGAAACTCCCTAGAGAGCTATCACTCACAAATCACGAATTATAGCTTTAGGTATTTCTCAATTGGTTGGAAGGAGAGTCACCTGGTGGAAAAACTAAATGACGTGAGCCCACACTCACTTCGATCGTGGATAGAGAATAACAAAAAATGCCAGTTGGTTGAGGTCTTTTGGAACATTACTTCTCTTCATTGATTACAAGAGCTTTTTGACACACAAAGGTTAGTAAGATTTGGATAATTTATGCATATAGCGTGTTAAACTTGTATTTTAAAAAATACTCTAATATACAAAAATTTCAAATTCCGTTACGTACTATTTTTCCAACAACTAATATATCTACCATAGAGTCAATCCGCTCTAACAGTATAGATAAACTGTCTCCTCAATTGGACTTAGATCTCTATTACAATCTTATCAACCCTATTGCCCTTAGATTTGAATGGTCTTTTGGTCATTTTACTCTCCAAACAAGATTCACATGGAGGTATAGATTCCATCTTTAAGTGACTTAAAGGTCTATCCCTTACCAACCTTTGAATCCGATTCAGGTTAATATGACCAATGCGTAAATGCCAAAGATAAGTCTTATTAGAGTGAGAAGTTTTAAGTCTTTTAGAGTTATTATCATTCATCTCAGCATTAAGAAGTAAGTCCATCTTAGGTTTGATAAAATATAGATTATTTTACATCCATCTAGAATAGATAAAAGATTTGTTTTTACAAATTATGACTTTATTATTAAAAGAAACCAAATAGGAGACTTTAAATAAACAAGCTATAGAAATTAAATTTCTCTTAAATTTAGGAATATAAAAACAATCCTACAAAATTAAATTCCTATAATTATCAAAATAGATATGGATGTCTCCCACTGCTTCCGCTAAGACTAAGGATCCATTGCCCATCCAAAGTGTGAAGTCTTCATCAAGTAGACTTCTCGTTTCTTTAAACCCCTGTAGAAAAACACAAACATGATTAGTTGCATTGGAATCTATGACCCAAATGTCACTTGATTCCTCGACCAAACAAGTTTCTAAATATAGAAGATCACACCTACCTCATCGGGAAAGGAGGTCCTTGCAATTCTTCTTTATGTGCTCGACCTTCCCGAAGAAAACGCACTTAAGCTTCTTGGGGTTCTTCTTTTTCTTCTTCTTGCTCTTGTTGTTACCAGGAACAGAAGACTTCCCGTTCTTGGTCCATTGTTCCTTTCCATTTCCAGGGTTAGGATTGGAACCAAAAGCAGCGCCCAAGTTAGCCTTGCCACCAGCAGGAAACTTCTTGATCAGTAGTTCAAACTCCTGTAACTGTTTCATCAACTCCGTCAAGGTCATATCCTAGCTGTTGCTTAAATTGAATGTTGCTCTAAACCGAATAAATTCCTTAGACAGAGTCTCAAAGACCACAGTCATCTAAGGTTTAGCATCGATGTCGGCTCCATTGGTTTGCGCCTCAATTATGTAACCCATATCCAACATCATGTGCTCTTTTACATACGTCCCTGATCTCTGTTTACAGTTAAGAAGTTTTCAAAGCGCTCCTTACCGCTTTGTTAGGGCCTGGCCTCCAAACATGTCTTCCAAATTATCGAAGATCTACTTAGTAGTCTCATAATCCTCATGTTGAGCCTACAACATGTTGTTCATGTTGGCCATAACATAGTAGCAGCCTGATCGTTAACATCTTTCCAACAATCATATGCTTGGATATGATCGTTGGTGGAATCTCACATACGCTCGGGAGGACAAGAGGTTGTCAACATAAATTTTAGTTTCTCAAAGAAGAGAACAATATTTAGGTTCCATTTTCAATCATTATAATTCTCTTTGGTTAATTGGTTTTGTCAAGTATCATGATAAAGCATTTTTTGACATTTTTAATCTACAATAAAGAATCATATACCAAAATAAGCAAACATAGCATAATAATTTACTAAGATAACACAATCATGTAAAAACATACAAATGTGTTTATGTGTCAAAACCTTCAAAATATCACAACCTTGCAACGATAATTCCTAACTCAGAATTCAACAAGCTCCTAGGAGAGTCATGCCAAATTCAATCACAAACATGGATCCTCTCCTGATTAATATATGCCATCCAAGACCCATATGATCCAACATATATATTAATAATCGTTTCTTTGGCCATTACTTTTTAACAGAGCTCCTAGGGGAGGTTAATAATAAAATTAACATGAGTGTATAACCATCGTTTCAATATTTTATCCATGATTTATAATCACCACCTAAGGGTGTGCAATGATAAATTATGCTAAAATACCTTATCCTCTTAGAGATCCAACCTGGTACAGGATGAAGTCCATTCCTAGGGGTTGAAACCACCATGTGCTACCTATGGACCAATGATGGAGGCCTTAGGTCATCTCTTCGAAAACCTTCTCCCACTCAATCTTTTGAAATCAAGGTCTTATTTTAAAAACATGCATGAACAATTTTAAATAAGCAGCACTCCCTATTCTATATGACATATTATCAATATACATGACAAATTATATTATAATACAGACAAGCAAAGCTATAAGCATAATAATAAATAACCGTAATATTATGGTTTCGCCCTAGAGAATAGAAAATAAAGATTACAAGAGAATAATCAAAACATATTATCGATTCTTTATCCTTGAAACCTCAAGCTAATCCTTCTTTAGGTAATGCCCATCTTCAAGTTTTCAATCTCGCATAGATTGAATACTCCATATTTCTGATCATATCCAAATTTTAATGTTTCTTAGAATTGTCCTAAAAATAAAGTTAAAACTGCATCAAAAACTACACCTTTTCTAGAAAAATTTTCAGCTCTCTACCGGTAAGCCGATCTGTGTAATCAACCTATCAGTCATGATTCATGGCTTGCTGATCTTTTCAAGTCGACCTGCCGGTCATGACAGTTTGGCCTACAACCAGAGCCACTTGATTTCTACCCAGCAGACGGCCTGTTTAATCTGAAATCTAGCCTGTCGATCCTGTGACTATTGGCCTGTCGAACTAAAGGTTCGGCATGTTGATCGAGCAAAGATCGCCTCTTTCTAGAAAATACAATTTTTAATGCAATTCATCAATTTTTTTTCAACAATTCAAAAACATAAAATTAGAGACACAATAAATACCTAGGAACGCTATCATCCATCTTCTAGATCCATCTTCTAGATCTGTCTTGTCTGAATGGTTATTTAATTACAAAATTCTTACAAATTTAAAATTAAATAATAATTTGTAGATGGAGATGATAATCCGCCATCTAATTACATGAAAAACCTAGATACACATTCTAACCTCTAAGAAACCATAACCGGTATTAATTAATTAATTAATTAATAATTAAATAATAATTTAATCAACCATAATTAATTAATAAACATTCACCATATAATCCATAACAACAACAAAAAAATATAAAAACCATAGAGTGCCAACTCTTTATAAAATTAAATTTAGGCATAGAAAAGATAAAGATCACATAATTATACGTAATGCATGATCACGAACTTGCAAATTTATGTAAAAACCATTGCCATGATACCAATTGTTGGAAAAATAGCACGCAGTAGAATTTTAAAATTTTTAATATCAGAGTATTTTCTAAAATACAAGTTTAACATACTATATACATAAATTAACCAGATCTTTCTAACCATGTATATACCAAAAAGCTACCACAATTAGTGAAGAAAGGTAACATTCCAAAAAGACTTCAACCAACTGGCCTTCTTTGCTATTCTCTATCCTTGATCAAAGTGAGTATGGGCTCACGTCGTTCAGCAAGTTTGACACATTATATAGATAAATTAACAAGATCTTTCTAACCTTATATATGCCAAAAAGCTACCGCAATTAGTGAAGAAAGTTAACATTTTAAAAAGACTTCAACCAACTGGCCTTCTTTGCTATTCTCTATCATTGATCAAAGTGAGTATGGGCTCATGTCGTTCAGTTTTTCTACCAGGTGACTCTCCTTCCAACCAATTGAGAAATACCTAAAGCTATGGTTTGTATTTGTGAACAACAGCTTTCTAGGGAGTTGCAGAGTCTCACCAGTAGAGTCTCACTCTAGATTTCTCAACTAATCTAATTAATAATGAGACTCACTCCCCTTATATACAGGCAGGTCCAGGAGTCAGTCCTTATCAGATAAGGCCTCAAAAATTCAAATCAGAATCATTATCTGATAAAAAGAAAATTCACATGAAAACATGTGATCTTTTTATCGCCCGGTCAGTAGGCCGAATTGGAAGATCCGCAAGCCGAACTTAAAGATCAGCCTACTGAACCTTCGATAAAAGATCCCTATAAATCTTTATTTTCTTCCTGAGATTCTTGGGATAGAGCCTCAGTTTTAATTCAAATAACCCTAATCGAGAAGTTATCTGATTAAAACAATCATATCTCGATAATCTCTAGGAAAATAAATATTCCTAATAATTCAACAAGTTTATCTTGAATTAATTTATTCAAAATTAATCCAACCAATAAATGGACATGAATTATCTAATCCCAATAATTCAACAAGTTTATCTTTAATTAATTTTATAAACAAACATGAATTTTTTGATTTTACTGAATTTCAGCCAATCTAATAAATCTGACATAAGTCTTTAATTATTAGAAAAGCACGTCGTATCATTATAGGATTTTTATGAGCTAGTAAAGGGTACCTGATAGACCTATATAGTTTAAGCTCCTAATAATCATGAAACCCAATATCCTAGATATACATTTCATAATTATCAACTCCAACACTACTCCACTAAAAGCTTGGAGCTGCACTCTCAAACTATATAAAATTACAAAGCTCGTATAGCTAAGTCTCCATAACATATCATAATGTATCGTGTCCCCATAGGATTATCCAGCTTAAGGATAAGTTCTGTCTTGCCTTCCCGATTATTTTTATCTTACGTTATATTATCTCACCATCAAAAAACTTACCATCTAAAAACAGTATACCATTTGGTTACACCTATGTATCTATATGGTTGAGCGCTCTAATTTTTCAATTACAAGATAATGTATATAAGAGGATATCAACTACTCCTAGAGAGAAGCTATGCATTTCATATCTATGAATAACAGGTCTACGCTATCAAGAGTCATGCCTCCAATGTACCGGCATGTGTGCCACTATTAAAATGTGAATGTCACCATTTGGTACATCAAAAGACATAAGTCAAGACAACAGGCCCACTATTCATCTTAGGATTAAGATACAATACAAATGATTATCTAAAGTGAATCGATTTGTTGAAACAGAATTATTAATCCAAATCAATTCACTTTATGTCCCGATCTAATAGATCATCACCTATGACAATGTACCAATGTTTCTATTCATAGAGTCCACCATCGATGGCCAAGACAAACCATCTCCTTATGGGGATATAGACAACATAACAATCTTTACCTGAATAAAGAATACAACTTTATTCCCTTGATTGCAAATCTTATGATTTAGACTGTCACCTCAAAAATCGTGTCTTTTGCATAATCTATCCATTATATGCCTAATTCTTAAAGGTTTAGAGCGACAATCTTAGACTTTTGTTTGCTTAATATACATTCAACAAATATGAACGTAAAAAGGATAAGATTTGGTATATAAATAATAAATAAATTCTTTATTGATAAAAATATCTCTAAAAACAATTACATTTTTACTCCGTAGGGTATACACGTCTAACACTAATGACGTCTAGGAAGCCACCAAAGACGAGGTGGAGGAACTCACTAGTCAAGCCAGGCAAGAGGTAGGTGGCTAGGAAAATCAGGCAGGAGTTAAGTAGGGTGGAGGAAACCAGGCAGAGTAAGGTTTTGTTACTATTTCTTTTTTCTCTTCCTGGGCTTGAGGGTGCCCAATCAAAGTACCCCTTCCATGTATAAACTAACTTTTAATGAAATTTTTGTTTCTTCAAGTGTGATTCTACTTATTCTTTCTTTTTTTCTCTCCTTTTTCTTCTTTTTTTTTTTTTTTGTGTTACTTAATCTTCCCAGGCAAATTTCTTTAATGTTTTATTTATATTTTTTTATCTTTATTTTTATTTATTAAAAACTATTAAACCTCACTTAGGGGCGTTACAGATTTCTCCACAAAGTTTTCTCTCCATCCATCAAGTAAGCGCCCCCCCCCCTATTTCCATATTTTTATTTTTGTTTCTCCATGGATATTGTGCTCAATACATATGGAATTTCACATTGAGCTATCAATTTAGGATTTTGAAAGAGAGGATTTACTATGAGTACTTTGGGGGGCAAGAAATTTGAAGGGAGTTAGAACTTTGTGGTGTTTGTGGTGCTATTAATTAAAGGGCGTTAGTGTGTTGAGTGTTTTGGAGTTATTGGTTGGTGCTTTTGAAGTCTTGGAAGTTTGAAGGTGTTAAGTGTTTTTAGTATTTTAGTGTTTTAGGAGTTTAAAAAAATGCCTCTTAAGCGTGCATGCTCCTCCGCCTCATCATCTACCCCATCCAATCACTTTGTGAGTGAGGCAACCCAAAAAAGACACCATGATGCCATTATTAAGAAAACTATAGCACCTAATGGGGGTTAGACCCTAGCAATAGTTTTTTTGGTGTTCAATAATATGGTTACACGTAGGGGATAAGGTAGGTTTCTTCAACAACTCGAGGCTGATGTGATCCCCGTTGTTCATGAATTCTATGCCAATGGACTAGAACATGAAAATCTTCAGGTAAGGGTAAGAGATAAGATGGTTTGTTTTCACAAAACAACCATAAACAATTATTATGGGCTCCCTAATATTGAGAATGATGAGTACTATGGGTATTTGAGTGAGGATTTGGATTATGAGGAGGTTCTTTAGACGGTGGCTACTCCGAGTGCTGAGTGAAAATTAACAAGAAAGGGAGAAGCTGTGTCTTTCCCATCCTCCACGTTAGATAGGGAGCATAAAGCTTTGTTATTTTTCTTTGCTGCAAAACTTATGCCTGTAATGCATTTTGATGTTACCAAGGATAGAGTTGCTTTGTTGTTTGCCATAGTTATAGGTAAAACTATCGATGTTAGGAAGGTGATTCAAGACAACATTCTTTGAACCGCTAATGGTTTGACAATTAGCAGCTTAGGTCATTCCTCCCTCATCACCAAGCTGTGCATCGATGTCGAAGAACGTTTCGAGCAAGGAGAAGCTTTGTTGCAACCTATGAAAATCATTAACAGAAAAGTTTTGAAGAGTTTCCAGGACCAAGATGACCATTCTCAGCCTCGACGGCATTCTATTGTTTCTTCCTTGAGCCAGCCACCAACATTGTGATGATGCTGGCAGCTACCCGACACTTGGGCATTGATGAATCTCAATTGCCACCTCCTCCGCATTTTCTTGACGGCCATGAGCCCTGACTTATCCTTTCTTTCGCCAAGGCCCTATTCTTCACCCAAGGTTTCTCTCCCTTTCCCTTTTCTTATTTTTGCATTGAGGGCAATGCTTCATTTTAGTTTTGGGTAAGGGAAGACAAAAGTTTTTTAAAAAAAAAAAACTTTTTATTGAAAATATTGTTAACCCTTTTGAAACTTAAGATGATATATGCCTATGATGATAAGTCTAGATATTTGAATCCCTTGTTTGGAATTCCTACAATTTTTAGGAGACTACAAATTTGTCTAAACTTGTGATTGATGTGTGATTTAAGTCTGATACTAAATGTGTGATCCACTTAGTGAGCACTAAAGCCTTGAATTTTTGAAGAGTGTATATGTCCAGTGAATGTTCATGTGAAGTATGTGATTTTTGGAGATTTCACCCATGTTTTAGAATTCATCTGATTTTCTCTCGAGGCAAAATCCTAGGTTACATCTAATAAAAATATGATTTAGGCCATTTTTGGATCGTTTGAGTCTTTCAAGCCAACTCTGTTTATGTATCCCTAGTCACCCTATTGAGCCTTGATACATGATTCACTTTTTCTTTGTCACCCGTATTTGTTAACCCAGCTGAAAAAAAAAAGTGTTTTGAGCATAATTTGGGAGGTAGGGTGGAGCGTGGAAGTTATTAAGTTTGTTATTTGATGCACCTTGCTAAAATACATATCGATATATCCATCAAGTGTAGCAAAAGAAAAAAAAAAGGAAAAAAAAAAGAGTTGGAAGGACAATATTAGGTGGTGATTGAGATAGTGAAAGTGATTGAAAAGAGTGCAATTGAGGGTGATGGAGTGAGCTCTAAATGGATCCTAGAAATCAATGTGGGATGGATGAATTAAGCCTAAATTGACTTTTATCTCACCTTGAGCCTAGCCTTACATTACAAGTTGAATAAAGTCCTAATGATTTTTGGTTGGATGATTAGCCTACATTAGTGGAGAGAGGAATGAAAGGTGAACTTATGAAACTTGGTCCTTATAGAATTCTCAAGGAGTCGCATATCCAAGTGGATGTTTCTGGACTACACACAATTTGAAAAGAAAGGGACACACGCACACACCTGGATCATGGAGTTAGAGTTAGTCTTAACTAACAATCAATTTCAGTGTTTGGATGGAAATTTGTTTTCTTCTTTGAATTGTAGGAGTGAAAAAAATTTTGGGAGTATATCTTGAGGGGTTTTCTTGTTTCAAGTTTGTGTTATCTCTTGGTTTTACTCGAGGACCAGCAAAAGTCAGTTTGGGGGGTTTTGATAACTCTAGTTTATAGAGTTATTTAGCCATCTTTTGTTGGTGAACAATGCTATGTTCTTGAGAAAAATCACTTGAAATGCCCATATTTATAAAAGTTTGCCTCAATTTATGTAGGTTGAAGATAAGGGGAAGAAAATGGAGTAAGAGCACAAAATCATGCAAGGAACTCGAAAGAAAACACAAGAGAACGTGGTCATTGGTTGTCAGCTACCAGTGCCACAACGCTCAAAAGGAATGCCGTGGAGCCCATTGAATGCGTGCCCAGTTGAATTAATAGAGAGGCAACGCCACGATGCTGGAATTAGAGTACTGTAGCACCAAGTGCGATTTTGAGGCTCAATTTTTGGATTTGAATAGGGAGTCCTAGGGTACCTTAGGGAGAAAGTATAAATAAAAAAGGAAGGAACTATCAAGGGACATCTAGGTTTTTATTTTCAAAGCATTGTTGCAATTTTTTTAGGAGTTTTTAAGCAATTTGGAGTAAGAAGATAGAGATTGGTGACAGAATTTCTTGTTCTCTTAACTCCTTCTATTTGATTTAATTAATATTTCAATTTTTGTTTCTTTTCCAATTATGTTCTAATTTTCTTAGTTAGGGCTACGATGTAGCCTAATGATGATGATGCAAATTTCATATTTATTTATGCTCCATAATTGATTTTATTCATGTAAATTGTGTGTTGTTGTGCTTAATGCTTTTGAATGATTAGCTACCATTTAAATGATCTGATGTGTATGTTTGAATAGGATAGTAAATAAACTAAGAATTTCTGCCATCACATGTGTATTATCAATTAGGGTGTGTAATTATATAGAATTCATATCTAGTGATTATAGTGAAATCAGATGCCTTAATGTTTTAGTCTCATTGATAAATCTTAGAATTAGTCTTATTTTAGTTTAGTAATTAATTAAGTTAATGATCTATAAATCTTAGAATTAGTCTTATTTTAGTAATTAATTAAGTTACGTCTTTGAATAATGATCTCCATAAAGCCTATAATGAAGACACTTTTTTTTTTATTTTGATAAAATGGAGGATAATACCACCACTATTGAGTGGGGTTCAGCATAACTCGAACCCATAATCGTTGGTTGGGGTGAAGGAACTTACAACCAACTAGGCTTCTTTTACTCGTCTATTTAAAATGGATTCTATTCATCTTATTAATGGAAACGAAAATGGTCCTTACAAATAGGGCATTAATTGTCGTCTTTTTTCAACCTTTCTTCCGATATCGGCTGAAAACAACTTGGGAGGGATGTGAAAAATCAATGAAACCGGCCAGCGCCTTTTGAAAATAAACTCACGTCTCAGTCCTCCTCTTCGTCGAGCACACAGCCATTCAAACACAACGCCCCAATAAGAAGATGACACGTCACAACATAAAACACATAACACCGTCCCAAAATTGAGCCCAATTGCCGAAAGCACCCTCAGAACAGCAATAGTGAAAAGTCAAAAACCATATGGGCCCTACTCACGGGGCAATAGGGAAGCGAAAAAAGGAAAAAAGCTGAGCTGGGACGCAGAATAACGGAACCCATGCAAGAAATGGGATTGGGTGGGGCCAGACAAATGGTCCTTACGGCTTTGTTTTGTGCATGCGGGCATACATAAGATAAATGGCCTTCTCAATCTCACATTTCTGTCCCAGTGGAAACTTAGACAACGTAGACAGAGAGAGACAGAAAGAGGTAGGGACGGAGAGAAAGAAGATTCTGTTCCTCTCTAGGACGAAGTCTAGAGAGAGAAAATCAAGCCAGAGAAGAGAAGGTTTTTCGACCATTCCTTTTGAGTAAGAATTAAAAAAACTTTTGCCCATTTCTCCTGTTACTATATTTTATGTGTTAATTATGATTTTTATTCCCAGGTATTTGGTTGCTTGGTTTTGGGAAACAAATCCGTGAAAAAAACTCTGAAATTTTCTGGTCCATTGATGCATAATCTTTTCAGCGTATTTGTATACGGTTCTGGGTTTTTTTCCTTATTTCTACTTC
>CAMOHE010053731.1:18063-41002 GCA_946598075.1 Artocarpus hirsutus
CTTTTACTCGTCTATTTAAAATGGATTCTATTCATCTTATTAATGGAAACGAAAATGGTCCTTACAAATAGGGCATTAATTGTCGTCTTTTTTCAACCTTTCTTCCGATATCGGCTGAAAACAACTTGGGAGGGATGTGAAAAATCAATGAAACCGGCCAGCGCCTTTTGAAAATAAACTCACGTCTCAGTCCTCCTCATCGTCGAGCACACAGCCATTCAAACACAACGCCCCAATAAGAAGATGACACGTCACAACACTAAACACATAACACCATCCCAAAATTGAGCCCAATTGCCGAAAACATCCTCAGAACAACAATAAACTCACGTCTCAGTCCTCCTCATCGTCGAGCACACAGCCATTCAAACACAACGCCCCAATAAGAAGATGACACGTCACAACATAAAACACATAACACCGTCCCAAAATTGAGCCCAATTGCCGAAAGCACCCTCAGAACAGCAATAGTGAAAAGTCAAAAACCATATGGGCCCTACTCACGGGGCAATAGGGAAGCGAAAAAAGGAAAAAAGCTGAGCTGGGACGCAGAATAACGGAACCCATGCAAGAAATGGGATTGGGTGGGGCCAGACAAATGGTCCTTACGGCTTTGTTTTGTGCATGCGGGCATACATAAGATAAATGGCCTTCTCAATCTCACATTTCTGTCCCAGTGGAAACTTAGACAACGTAGACAGAGAGAGACAGAAAGAGGTAGGGACGGAGAGAAAGAAGATTCTGTTCCTCTCTAGGACGAAGTCTAGAGAGAGAAAATCAAGCCAGAGAAGAGAAGGTTTTTCGACCATTCCTTTTGAGTAAGAATTAAAAAAACTTTTGCCCATTTCTCCTGTTACTATATTTTATGTGTTAATTATGATTTTTATTCCCAGGTATTTGGTTGCTTGGTTTTGGGAAACAAATCCGTGAAAAAAACTCTGAAATTTTCTGGTCCATTGATGCATAATCTTTTCAGCGTATTTGTATACGGTTCTGGGTTTTTTTCCTTATTTCTACTTCATTTATTACCAGATTCTTTTCTCTCTCTTTGCTTGAGAGATTCCCTCTCTAGAAATACAGAGGAGAGAGTGAAGCAGAGAATTTATGTCGTTCGGGTTTGATTTGTCGACTGGAGCTCCGAAGCAGCTCTGGGTTTCTTCATTTCATCGCTCTTTGTTCTCCACCTTTTGCATGCAATCCTGGCCTGATTGTCAGACTCATAAACAATCACTCTCGGGTTTTTCCATGATATTAAGATCAAAAAGGTTGGTGAATTTTTTATTTTACGCCATTTTAATCTTTTTTTTCTTAGTTTATTCCCCTGAGTAAGGCATGAGTTTTAAAGGATTCAAGGTTTTCTTTCTTTCTTTTTTTTTGGAAAAAAATATTTTTGAATGTTTTATTCTTTTTATTGCAGGGCTTGTTGTGATATAGTGTGCTTTCAAGATCATTTGAGGAAACAATTCTCCTTTTCAATTTTGGGACTTGGATGTTTTAGGATTTTGGGTTTATCTTGATATTGTCGGAGACAGTTCAGCTTCCTATTTTTTTCCCCTTTTCTTTTCCCTTTTTTTTTCTTTTTGAAAGATTTTCCATTTTGGGTTATTGACTCTAAAATGCCAGGCATTAAGAAAGAGTTTTTGAATCAAGACATGAACGGTAATATCAAAGGGAAGACAAAGAAACTAGTAGCAGATCGTTCAAATTCCATGAAGAGGATTCGCATTATATGCCGTGATCCTTTTGCCACCGATTCTTCAAGCGAAGATGATGAAGAAAATGAGATCAACGAGCCTAGATTTCGGAAACCAAAGCGCTTTGTTTGGGAGATTGTCATTCCGGGTTTACCCCAAAAGCCATTTTCCGCGAGTGTCTATGGTGAAAACCCCGACAAGGCCAAGAATTCCTTGAGTTCAAAGCTTGACAAGAGCAAGAAGATTCTGAAGCGTCCTTCGTCTATGTACAAGGGAGTTAGGCGCAGGAAGTGGGGGAAATTTGCAGCTGAAATTCGTGATCCGATTCGTGGAGTTCGATTGTGGCTCGGAACTTACAACACCGCAGAGGAGGCTGCTGGTGCTTATCAGAAGAAGAAGCGCGAATTCGAGGCATTGCAGTTGTTAGAGAGGACAAAGGATGGTTCTGAAAGAATGTCATTAGGAGAGAACAGTGCTAAAAGCGAGTGTGAAAGTAAGGACGAAAGTAAAAATTTGTTTTCTTATCCGTCGCCATCATCCGTGCTGGATATATCTTGTGCAGCCTCAAATGGTGGCGTAGAACTAATCAAAAATCCAAAGAAAGAAGAATGTAGCATTACGATTGCTGAATCGGTGTGTGAAGTGGAGCAAATTTTGGACTTGTTGGAAGAGCCAAGAGTTTCTCCACTAGCAAGTGAAGAGTTTGAGGTTGGATATGAAGAGAATCCTCCGTTTGGGAATTATTTTTTTGACCATTTATTCGATGGTGCAGATCTTGTTAGTGATGATTATGCTTTGTGCAGATATGATGAAAATGGCGAGGCTGGGAATCTTTCTCTTCCCGCCATCGACTCTGATTTCGGTAACCAGGGTCTTGCTTGGCTTGATGAGACCTTGAACATGGCGTTCCCATGAAGTTTTGTAGCTTAGAAGTCTATAATACTATAGTTGTTTGTTATGTTCAGTGTTTTTTCAGAGAGGGGAAAAAGAAAAAGAACTTCAAAACAATTTTGAAGAGGCTTGTTTGTCGTCTTTGTTAGGAGAAACAAGAGAGTGTTTCTTGGGTTTTTCTGTGTGCTTTTCAGAGCCGTCCAAGATTAAATTTTCTAGCTCTCTTGTAGCGCTTTCGATATGAGTGAGGGAACTTTCTTTATACATGTATTTTAAAATTTTTGTTAATTCGGTCATCTACAAAAGTATTGTTTTGTTTGTTGTTGGGAATTTACTGAGAAATTTCTTATTCTATAGTGCTTTATGTCACTGTTTTAGCTTCTTTGTTTTTTTTTTAATTGGTCCAATATACATAATGAAAGGTAAAGGGGAGAGGATATTGTGCTTTGAGAACCCCGAAGCCGAGGCACTCGTGGGCCGTGTGGAATGATTTAAGAGTTAAAGACTATTGTTAGAGTACAGTGATTCGAATTCAATTTAGGCTGACCTGAAAAGCTCGTGGTGGGATAAATTATGATGAAAAATAAATGTGGGATTTTTAATAAAATCTGTGGTAGTAGCGGAGAAATCGGGTCTATACCGATTACATAGCCCACCACTGATCTCGCTGAGATACTAGGGCTCTGTCTTTGCGATACGGACTATTGTATTTTTAGGCTGTTTAGTTTATGTTTTTGGGCCTATAGGGTTTTGTCTATACCTATATATATATAATGTATTGCATTAAGGTTTAATCATTGGCGAATTTTTAGTCGCCGTAATATCTCTATTGTAATCTTCACTAGTTTAATGATTTTTTTCTCTTCTGTCTGTGGTTTTTTTTTTATTTTGGGTTTTTATGTAAATTTTTTGTGTTTTATTCTTTATTTCTATTGCATTCTTTTCGTAACAACTATGGACATATTACTTGTCAAAAAATTAATATCCTTACATATTCCCATCTACTAATATGAGATTCATTCGCTTACGTGAACAGAATTGAAAGGCAAAAATAAGTTTAAGAAAAAGGTAATTTTTTAGGGAACTTTAAAAGATATTCATGTGTAGTATTTATTTTTCAACCATGAGATTTATAAAATAAAAAAAATTGTTAATACTAAGTGTTTTAAAACGTGTACAACCGGCGGAAATTTCTACCTCCTAGAAAGATTAAGAACTTCATAGCAATTCTTTTCAGCTCTGGTTTTTTCTTGGGAAAAAGATGTAAATTGGTTCTCAACGTACCTCTCCATGGCCCCTTATATTTCTTGCAGAGTTGACTCTCTGTGGTCTATAATTTTTGTAATGAGATAATTGCAATCGCTTATATTCTACTTCTTCATATATATACATATACATATATATATATATATATCACTGACATCCGAACACATAAAATTCACGGACAAATTGATCACAAGAACTTTCAAAAAAAGGTAACACTATAGTCCCATAAAAAAGACTTCATCAAGCAACTTAATTTGAGCAGTTGTTTACTAGAAGAGAAGTTATAAGCACTTAACTCTATCCATCTATTGATAGATTGCTGAATAGTCTTGTGTGTTTAATCCTTTGATGTATATAGTTTGCCTTCATAGCTAATTTCCAAGAATTTCAAAAGATTTTTGTTGAGAAGTTCATTTTTTCTTCGGCGGTGAATCCTTCAAAGGAGGTGGCTTAACAACTAAAGTTGGATTTCAGGTACAATAAGAGATCTCCTGGCCCAGTTGAAAGATCCTTAACTATTATTATGAAGTTCAATAATGAAGTGGCCCCACTTTGCCACTATGGAGGTCACCACTCCAGAGGTTGTTAAATTCGTAAGCAAAAAACAACATTAACGATGTCAGAATGGCAGCTCAGAAATGTTAATAATATCTAACAAGGGTCGCTCTCACTGTTTTTCATTTCTTTTTTTTTGGTGTTAAAGTATCTCTTCTTTTCTTTGATATTATGTAAAGAAGACAATAGAGAAAGTCATATTTGTATCCCTTCGCGTTGCGGTTGATCAGATGGTCCCAAAATCTATTAACCAAAAGGAGATACAGAGATATCATCAATCTAAAGAGAAAATTTTATATGAATAAATTAGTTTATTTAATATCATTGTTAAATAGTTTATATTCTTTTAGCTTTTTTTTTTTTCTTTCCTTCTTTTTCTTGTGTCTTTTTTTGTGAAGGATATTTTGACCTTTTCAATAGTCAAAACTATTCACAATTTTAGTGTATTAATTTTTTGCGCTACACTACTGATTAGGTTGAAAATAGATGGTATGCTCTATGAATAAACCGAAGGTACAAGAAATATTTACTTGCATTTCCTTTTTCAAAAATTCGTTGAGCTAATTCTCTCAATCATAGTCAGTTTCTAACTATATTTTCCTCAAATGTGTGGCTCAACGCTAGTGAAATCAGTAAAAATTCGTACAATGGGGAGAGTCGACGGTGAAGAGATAGAAATTCAAATTCTTGGAATTGCAAGAATATTATTCAGAAGATTCTACAATTCAATCAAACTGGAGGAGGATAACATCTGAAATTATTTGATCATAGAGGACTACTTGCAAGGGATTAGCTCACAATATTTTATTATTTGTATTTACCTCATGGAATGGTAAGGCTTATTCGACCACTTCCAAACCTTATCCCTGTTTTGCAATTTGAGACATATATTGTGAATCTCAAAACACTGTATTGGTTTCTCACATTAAGGGTGAGTCATGTTAAATGTTAAATTTTTTGTATTCTCTTTTGTCCATACATGACAGATCAATTACGAGTGTTCATCTTGTTTGGTAATTTCACATTGTCAACAATTAACATTGAAGCTTTTCTACATCAATACAATGTGCAATTAATGATATATGGTTTTGAATTTTACATATTATATTGAGATATGGAGAATTATCTGGTAGGGTAACGAAAAAATAAAATAATTAACTGGTAGGATATAGTTTTTAACTGTCAAATTATATTAAAATTTTTTAAGGTTATTAACACAAATGCCCTAAACTTTAGGGTCTCTTTCATTTTGCCTCCCAAACTTCAAAAATCACCATCTTACCCTCTAAACTTTTAATATTCTTCACTTTGTCCCTTGAATTTTAAAAATCACTATTTTTCCCTTGAGCTTTCAAAGCTCTTAATTTTGTATAATTTTTTGATTTTATGTTCAAATAAACAGAATTAAGCTTATGTGATTCACACATAGGTTACTTGTAAGTGCAAAATGAGATTTTATTACTTTTAGGTTTTGTTTCACCTTTACATTCTCATTAACATTTTAATTTATCTGCTTTCATTTAAATAGGATCCGTATGCACATTTCTTCTCTATATTGTTCACTAATATCTCCATATCTTTAATGCATAACTCATCTTCTTTAGTATTTAAATTTAGATATCGACAAACAAGATCGATTTATTAAATGAGTTATGCATTAAAAATAAGAAAAAAATATGCAAATAAAACCTTCTTAAATAAAAGCTCAAATAAAAAAAAGATAAACATAAAACAAAACTTACGAGTGATAAAACCTCATTTTTGTGAATCGCGTAGGCTTAATTCTGTCTATTTAAATGAAAAATCAAAAATTTAGGAGACAAAATCAGGATCTTTGAAAGTTTAAGAGCAAATTGGTGATTTTTAAAATTCAATGAGTAAAATGAGGAGTTTTGAAAGTTTATAAAGTAAAGTAGTAATTTTTAAAGTTCAGATAACAAAACGAGAGAAACCTTAAAATTTAGAGACTATTAATATTTATAACCCAATTTTTGAATTTCATGTACAATATGACAATTTAACAGAATTTGATAAATTATAAAACTTCAATAAGTGAGTATAATATTTACCATATATATTTATATGCATATCATTATTAAAGATCTCTACAAAGTCCGATGTACATAGCCCTCTTTCTCATACTACATAGCCCTCTTTCTCATACTTTTGATTATTTAAAATATGATTTTGATTAAATCTAACGCACTGTTAGCAACACACTCTATCGGAAAAAGAAAGGAAGAAAGCTATTTTATTTTGTTTTATCTTTTCTTTTTAATATATGTGACCTTCCAAGGAGCGTAAATAACAAAATTCACAAGTTTGTAAAGTAAACAGTGAAGCTTCTATCAAAAAAGTAGAAGAGTGAAGCTCCCTTGAAATGCACGCAATGAGTGGACTTTTTTGTTGGGAAGGTAGTTGGTAAAGATATACATCTATTATTTACAAGTCCCTTCAAAATCTACCACACGTTTTTTATTTTTGTATATTATATTTTTTTTCTCCGATATGAAAAGACTTTTCTTAATAAACCAAGCGGCGTCTTTTTAAGGCAGCAAGTTGTGTCTGACACCTCTCTCGCACACACAAGGCACCAAAAGAGGCCAGTTTGGAGCCGTCGGGATCCAACTTAAAGTTCTCAACTCCGAACCTGGACTTAAGCTTCCACATCGGGATCAAAAGTCAATTAAGTGAAAATCATTTATTTTGGCTTTTTGACACCATATTGTAGGGTGGATGTGAAGCCCAGAAAAAAGGTCAGTAAATTTTAGATAAAAAAGATCAAAATAAGATAAATAAATATATATGTAAAAAGTAAATAAACATTATCAGCGGTTATCGTCACGTGAATGTCATAAAGGTAGAGCCGAAATTTTATCCTCATTCACTATCACGTGGATGTTTACCACAAAGGTGGATAAGTAAATAAAATACAAATAACATTAATAATAATAATAATAATACAAAGAATACTGAAAATCATCGTTTTTGAAATAAATAATAAGTAAAACTCACAAAGACAAAAATGACATCAACAGCGATATTGGGACAAGTCGTACAACACATGCATCATACCACAGTTACATAGGAAATACTATTTCTATCCAAAGAGCCAGGTTTCAATCTTAAGACCTTTCTTCCTCTTCGTTCATTCCTCTTCGAACCTAGAAGGGGGATTTTTAAAAACAAAAAAAAACGTGAGCGGAAGGCTCAGTAGGATAATTATTTAAAAACAAGTTATTTTAAAATAGTAATAAAAAACAGAGAATTGTTCACAAATCATTCTAATTGAAATAAATCTCAAAGCCTTTAACAAATCAATAAAAACACTTACTCGAAAGCGACTTGATAAAGCATCACCTAACGGGTTTTGGAAATCCGAAAGGGATATCAAAATTCAATTCTTCAAAAAAAAAAAAATCAAAGACTGAAATCATTCTTAAAAGTAAACATTTAAGAAATAAACTTTGGCCAAAACAATCTAACAGGGACTGCCACAGAAAGGGATAGGAATATCCTACCTCAATTGAAATTCCAATAACATAGGCTCCAAATAAAATTTGACGTATGCTCCATATGCGTTCAAAACCTTGAAACCTACATTTAAAATTAGAAATTACTTTCAACAAATATCATTATGTTAATTTAATTATCAATGTGTCTTTTGACTCAAAATAATCATAACCCAAAATCATAATCCTTTTTAAAACATTTCGAAATCATTAAACATTAAAAACCAGAAGAAAAATACAATTTTTCAAGTTCATAGTCGACATCTCGAACATCTTGGTTCGGCCTGCCGAACCTATATAGTTTGGCCTACTAAACATTCGGACCAAGATGCCGAACTGCTACAATTTGGCCTGCCGAATATATGAATCCGGCTTGCCGAACTTCTTAAATCCAGCATGCCAAAGATCAAGTTCAGCCTATCAAACTGGCAAAATTTGAGGACTCGAGACTTCGAATTTTGACTTCCCTAAACTCAAAATCCAATTTTAAAACCTGTTTTTCAATTTTCAGATCATGAAAATCATACAGTAAGCATAGAAAACCATTATAAAACAAGTTTAAACCATTTTTTTCAAAATTAAAATCAATTTCACAATAGATTTGAAATTCTATAAAAAATTTTAAAACTTATTTAAATCGATTTTAGCTCAAATAAAACTTGAATTCATTGTAAAACAAGTACTACAAACTCGAATTGAACATTATTTAAGCTCATCAAAGTTCGGATTACAAAATACATAAAAATTCAAAATGAGAATAAAAAATTTTGGAGAAATAGGGCTAACCTCAAATCAACGATTTTAAAGAGGATTTTCGGTTTGAATCTCCGTCTCTTAACTTCAAATCAATGGGTTAAAGCTTGAGAATGAAATTTTACAAAGACAATGGGAGAGAAAGAGAGACGGGAATGAGAGAAAGAGAGAGACGAGAGAAAGGGTTGAGAGAAGAGCTTGAAAGAAAAGAAAAGGAAGGGGGAAAGAAAAAGAAAAGCCCCAAGGGCATTTTTGTAAATATGAAAAAAGTGGTATAATAATATAATTTGGTATTTTTAAAAACTAAAAATCAAATTTTTGAATATGGCAAATGCAACAAAATTTTAAATAACTAAAAATTAACATAAAAAATTATACTTACACACTTAATAATTAAATTTAACATAACTAATTCTATTCTAAAAATTCAGATGCGTTACAATAGATCTCGAAAAATATAAAAGATCTCCTTGGAAGCTGTACATACAACTTTCATCGAATACGGCTTTTCACATAATTCTAAGAAAGTTCAAACCTCGGATTATGTGATGGCTTTGTCTGGTTTGCGATCGTGATTCATGATGTCCAGCTCAAGTAACCCAGAGTTAGGAAACGTCTCTAGTTGACGTCCCACAACAAGGCCTATAACAGCTAATTAGTAAATAAGACTCCTCGTTTTCGTTGACCTTCTAATATTGTTTCATTGAACTATCATGACAAAACTCATCCCTGGTAGTCCTAGGAATCTTCATTGATAGCATTTTTTTTATTTCCGGATCATACAATTATTCAATTATATGTATGCCAAAGCCTACATATATTCACAAGTTTTCACCTAGCAATCAAAGCGGCCCCAAGAGACAGGTGCCAGCGCAAGCTTCCTAGCAAATAATAGGCCCCTGCTAATTTCTCTTTCATGAAGGGAATTATATAGCCCACACCTTAGCTAGTTTTTCTATATTGAATTCTACCCATTGACGCACTTATTTACCGCTTCTTATTAGTCGCTTTGAGCAATTATCTATTGAATGATTTATAAAATCTTTCAGTTCATTTTCGAAAAAAAAAAAAAAAAGTCGAACACAACAAATAGAAATTTCCTCGTGTCTTTTACCCTATCCCACAAGGCACAAACTATATTCCACTTTTGTTCCAACCAAACAGCAGTGTGGTTTCTTGGTCTTCCTCCCTCTTCTCTCAAACCAAAAGGCAAAAACACTCTTTTTCTCTGTCAATACTTTTCTTTTCCACAAGCTGATTTGGACCACAGAGCAGAATTATTAGAATACTTTTCTCATTAACACAATTTGGCACCGACAAACAAATGAGGTGATAGCAAAGTCATCACATTATCACCAAACCCACATGACCTAGTCAACAATGTAACAATAGAACTCTATTCAGGTGCATTGACTATAGAGATTTGAAGCCATACATTAATGCCGTAATCTCTCGGATTGATTTACTGGTTTATTTTATGAGGAAAACTACCAATTCACTTGCCCCAAAATAATAATAATAATAATAATCATAACAGGTAGAAAAGTACATCAGGAGACCAAAATTTTATGTCTTCGAGTTGAAACACCAATCCCAATCACACCCATACTCAGGGAAGCTTCTAAAATCTTTGATTCCCGAATAATATAGGGTTATCTGACCTTTGCAGAAACCTTTGAATACAATTACTAGGTAAAAACAAAATCCTGAATGTAAATACGACTTATTTCTGATTGCTTATCAAGCTAGTTTGCTCCTAAAATATTTGGAGCACAAAGGAATCTGAACTGCTAAATCTCTAGCTGTAACCAGTGGGCTTGAATTAGAACTTGGAACCAATGTCAGAGGCATGAGTCCCTGCAGCAATTGTCTACGAAAGCCAGTTCACATACAAGAGCAAGATGGTCGCTTCCCCATTTCTGTCATGTAAATTATGTACACGATGATGAAACTTCTGTACTAGGTAAATAACAGAAATCTACATGGTTAAGCCAAGTATGCACAAAGTTAACATGTTGGCTTCTATAAGAGCCAGTTATTGAAAGGAAGGAGCTTCTAGTGGGCCCCAACTCTTGCAGCACAGTTTTCATTCTCCTAATAAATTAAGTGCGTTGTCTGGGTTGCTACATTAAGTGATTCCTTGAAGAAAAAGCTTCTAAAACCGGCACCATAACAGAAAGCCTCTAAATACGGAGTAATGGGACATTGGGACCATAATAATCACCTCTGAATAAATATCATTTTTGCCACAGAAAACAACATTTCTAGAACCAGAAGCCAACATCGCAAGGACACTCAAGGTGACGATCACATATAATAATGAATTATCATACCATCCTATCCATAATATAAACATTATTCTTTGCAAATCTTCACTCATCAAATGCCAATTTACCAAAAGAATGCATATTAACTTGAGAGCTACTATATAATAACTTATAGAAGTATATTTTAGTTTTTCGTAAAGCCGAAAAAAGATTCCTTTAAAAAAAGGGAAAAAAGATTAATTCTCTCTCCAGACAAAACCAATTATTTATTTACCACCTACCGAAAGTCCAGCAGTGTTGCACATGCTAGAGGAGAAGGAAAGTCATGCCTCCCCTTCTGAAAATTATATAGCAAAAGGAAGGATACTCGTAGAGAGAATTACAGATATCCAACACTTTTTATGCATGTATGACGTATGAAAAGGATGGAACTACAACCAAATAGAAAACTTTGAGTTCAAAATACGATTGATTGGAACATTGATTGAAAAAATAAGAGGTACCTTACTGGGGAGTCCTCCATTTCTTTGCAAGATATCAACTGGCAAGGTTTCCAGAACTTTCACAGGAATAAGCTCCTCTGTATGCCTGTCAAGTCATAAATGCCGATAAATAAAGTATCCAAGTGTAAACACGAACTTCTGTGATTTTACATGAAAATTAACTACCAAATGTAATCAACGGTTCCCATAAACTTGGAGTGAAATGAAGTTGCTTGGGGTTCTCCACAATCATCCCTCGTTCTACAAGTTGCCTGCAGAAGTTAACCACAAATTATGAGAAAGGACAGGGTGGGCAGGGAAAGAAACAACTTAGAAGAAGACATAAACGACAAAAGAAGGAAAATCCAATAATCTGTCATGGATATTATTTTTCACGAAGACTCATATCCTGGTATATCTAATCTTTCAGTTATCAAAACATAACAAAATGGAAGAAGTTAGTTCCAAACGAGGCAAATATTAATATAAGCCAACTAAATAAATAAATAAACAAATAAAATAAAACTGATTTAAGAAGATATTAGTGAAGACAATCATTTCAGCTTACAGGAACGCCAAGATATGCACTGCAGAGCTTTAAATGATGCTTAAGATGAGTGACCCCTCCACTGCCTGTTGCAAGCCTCAACTCTTCTTCACTCCATCTGTGGACCAACGACCTTGATGTTGATGCCCATAAACTGCGGCCATAGCAAGCAGATAGCAATAACACAAAATAACTAAACAAACAAATAAGATAATAACATTCTGCTTGAAGGTTTACAGCTGTCTAATCATATAGCAGCAGATGGAAGTCAAGCGACTATTATTATATGGCGTTCTTGTTTATTGCTCAGTTTAGATAACCAGTTGTACACTGCAGAAGAATTTAAACCTGCTTGCTTTCTCATTCTGCTCTCTCAAGCCTCTGCATTTTGATTGAAATTCAACTTGTCCTGAGATATTCCTTCGGTCATGTAGCTGAATGTCCAGCTGCAATAAATTCCAATAAAAACTTTGTGCCAGCCAAAAAAGAACCTTGAGAAAACTAAAGAAAAATCAAACCCACAAAGTTGAAACAGAATTTGGAAGAAACTAACCTTTGATGAAGCCAAAAACTGGTACATGGGGCTCTGCCATGTGAAAAAAGCAAACTTGGTTATAAACTGACTAGCACAGAACTTCAAAGGCACAAATAAGAAATAAAAGATCAAAGCAAATGTAACGTCTACTTTGAAGCTTCTAAGACAGCAACCTTGTTTGAAGATCAAACCTGCGGAATGCTATTTAGATCCCCACATAATATAACTGGGATGCAGCCCCATTCCTTTGACAGCGCGGAAGCTTTTTCAAGAAGCAGTCTCACCTACAGCATCATTCAGCATTGTTATTGACGGCACTAACAACGATTACAACTTTTTTTTATTTAACCACAACAAACCATCAAACTAAGAAAAAGAGACCACATTCTCAAAAGATGGGAAGATGCGTAGACTACATGCCGAGCATACACATATAAAAAAGAGGGACTTGTTTGACAAATTCCCCATGTGACAATGCTACACATCAAATTGAAAGTAATTGCAAGTCCAGGAAAATTTTGAAAAGAGATACCTGACCAAGCTTGATGTCCCCACGATTTGGATTGAATAGCACATGTATATTTCCAATCAAGAAGCTTCGGCTTTGAATGGGTTGAAGCCTAAAATTTTAATAGTAAGTGAGAGAATCAACTCTGATCTAAGAAATGAATTATGTCTAAATAGAACAAGAAAGATGATTTCTTACATAATAACTATGACCCAAGAACTAAATTACCTTTAAGCAGAACAAGAAAATTACTTTCCCAATGCAATATATACCCATATCTAGAGACACAACTTACATTTTCCGGGGACGTTTGTCCAACTCTGATTGATTTTGGTTCATCTGTTCACGTAACAAAAGCAAAGCTTAAGGAATGTAACTCTAAGGAGCAATTAAAACTTTTTCAGGCCAAAAAAAAAAAAAAAAAAAAAAGAAGTAATTAAAAAAAAAGAGCTGTGACCATCAATAAAACTAGTGCACTGCATCAAAGAAGCATACATCGAAAGCAACATGTAACAAAAGAAAGAATATATATAAAACTTAGTCATGTTGCATAAACTAATCTCTTGCATACCTTCAAAACACAAAGTTGAGCAACATTATTGCGAAGGCCAAAGCTCTGAAACTCGATATCTTCTTGATGCAAAAGAGTAAATCTGTCTTCAAAAGGGTGAATATGCTAAAATGAGGATACCGAGAATGAACGGAAATTTATAGACCAGAATTAAAGGTTACGAAACTGAAAGCACATGTGAAACAAAGTCATCTAGATGTGTAGAAATTAAAATTAAAAATAAATAAATAAATAACGTCACTTTCAAGGTGAATAATAATGGACATGGCATAGCATAGCCTAGTAATATAGCAAGTATTCAAAGGGATTGAGGGATCTTACAGATCTTTTTTCCAGAATATAGCACATCCATCACATGCTTCGCCGGTGCGTGCCTGGAGATATTTTGATATCAGAAATTTATGTTGTGATTAAAACTTGACAAAAAACAAATCCAAGGGGAAAAAAAAAAGTAACTACGAGTTAGAAACATGAAGTTACATTATACCTTGTAAACACCCTTAAAACCATCTTTCTGAAAAAGACCATCTAAATCATCAAAGCGATCAACCTCCTACAGTACAGAGAGTACCATAAGAACAGAGTTCTGTAACAAATCAAGCATAATTTTTAAAAGTTAGATAATCTATGCACTATATAAAAATGTCTAAGCGCAATAACCTTCAATTGACACTACGGTCCCTGCCCTTTTTTTTTATTACTACTACTTTTGTAGGCAGTGGCAGAGCTAGGTGGGGGCGAGTCGGGCGGGAAATTAAAGTTTGACCCATTAAATTTTATAACTTTTATATTATGCCCTCCATTATGATTTAATATTTTCATATATGCCCCCACCGACTTTTAAAAAATTTCTAACGCAAATGCTATAATGTTGTGCCAATATCAAGTATTGACCTTTGAGTGTAAAAACGCTCTCCAATGCAATGTCATTTCTTATGCCAAATTTGTCATATGTTAAACTTGGTAACTTTTTATATCCTCAAAATACAAAATATAAAAATGAAAGGATCGATCACTATATTATTGAATCAAATGGAAAGGAAAACAAGGATAGTGAGGGCAATCGAGAGGCCTCTGCTGTCCAAAATCTAACTGAGATACAATCCAGAAAATGATGGATAAAACAACCCTCTCCTCACTTGCTAATATTTATTCCCTCAAGACAGCTAACTAACTAACAGTCTGCTATTTCCGTTCGCATCACACCTTCCATGCTCTCCCAAAACCCAAGGCCTAAACCCCAAAAGCCACCTGTCAACCTTCAGCTATCTCTCCCATGGAAGCCATCATCCCCTGTGTTGCACCTACACCTGTTCCCTCCTTTTTCTTCGCATTGACCCTTCTTGCACAAGAAAAACGAATCGGAGGCCTATCAACATGTTTCCAAACACTATGTATGACTAAAATCATATCACAATAAAAAAGATATGCATAACAAATATATATATATTTTTATATATTTATAGGGTGTTTAGGAGCATGGTTTGAACCAATTTAGGTTAAAACCACTATAGTGTGTGAGAGCTTTACATTGTAGCTCACTTTTTCTTAACACTACCATGTGAGAGTTTTATACTGTAGCAACCAAAAGTTCTGGTTAAAACTGAAAATGCTAAACACCCTAATAAAAATCAAGTATTTCACGAAAAAACCCTATCGATAGGGTATTTTTCATCACACAAAACTTTCAATATATATCTAGTAGTTCTTGAAAAATATTGTGATGTAATTTTTATGTCATTTATTATTAAAAAAAAGGGTACGCCACCGCCCCAACTGAAATAAAAGGTTGGTTCCACCAATGCTTGTAGGGACGTTTTCATCCACCATCCCACCACTTTTTTAGTTTCGTAAAATTAAGAGAGAGCGCTGTAAGATTCATTTAGCCAACAAGGTCAAGATTATATCCTTTATTTTTTTTTGCCAGAACATAACAAGAATTCTTAAGTATTGACTTCAACTTGAAAAACTCTAATGCATACTTGGAGGCATAAGACACTCGCATTGTACCGATTGATCTCCTCATGTATAAGTGTCTTCCGCTTGTTCCACTCCATAAATTTTGGAGGGACCTTCAGATACAAGTCTGGATGTTTTGACGCATTTTCAACACCCAAGATGTTATAAGACACAACCACCACCTTATCTGCAGGAGAAAAAACATGTTCGGGTAAGAAAGAATTACATTCATAATTTCAGCTCCCAACGACTTGATATACACAAACTTTTTCTGATTCTACTTTTCATTCTAAAGCAAAACAACCCGTAAAAATTACAATTTCCAGCAAAGCCAAAGCCTCTCTCTGAATCGTTCTTCGTTTCAAGCTTACATACCTTATATTCTAACACTTTACTCCTCCTCGCTCGGTAGCAACAGAAACCCGCATTTTGAAAATTTGCTCAATGCTCACTAAGGAGGCTTTATTTCTCCTCAGGTTCGGGGGGGAAATCAATTTTAGACAAATGTAGAGTTTCACAATCAAGATTATGGACAAAGCTACATTTCTTCGCGAAGGACTGTCCCTCGTGTTACTCGTTGTATTATGACATTTGTTTTATTTAAAGTATACTAATGAAAAATTTATCTGCCCCAAATGTTATACGTCCTAATGTGATAGTTATATAAAATAAATGTCATACACAATCTAAGACAAGAAGAATTCAAAATTTTGAAACTCTAGCAGATCAAATCAAAAATTATTAACCATGTATTCCAAAACTGCAAATGGAGCTTGAGCAGGTTTTAAAACTCATTTTCATGCCCTCAATTGAAGACAATTGTACTCATCAACGTTAAAAATCTACGCAAATCAATCAAAGTAAACGAGATTCTCCAACCTCTGAAGGTCGATGTATCGTGGGAAGAGTATACCCATCTTCTAGAGCTCCCAGCTCCGGCCTGCTCAGTCCTGCTATGTTTTCTGCGCCGGTCAGACCGCGAACGAAGGCAATGGAAGCCGTTACACACGGCGAGGCATTGCGGCGGATCGGGTTTTAGGGTTTCTGGTTTGGCGCGTTTTCTTTTGCGGCAATTGTGGGATCGTTCCGGCCTAGGTGAATGCGCGCGCTTAGACGGAGCTTTGGTTTGGCAGGTACGTTCTGGCGGGGAAATTCGGTCGTCTTTGGGCTTCTTCATGGTAGCGGAAGGTTCGAGAAGCAGCGGCGCGTGAGAGGATGAGCGGTAGAAAGGCCTGGGCTGGTGTGAGTGGCAGTTTGTACACGGGGAGTTTCGCCTTGAAGCCGCATGCGTTTTTTTTTTTTTTTTTTTTTAATAGTTGGAACAAAACGTGTATGGTTCGTTCTGTGCACGTGTCAAGGGATGCGTGGTTTAGAAAATTATAATTTAAACTGTATGTCTTAAATTATATGATTTAAACTGTAATTTTATATTGATATTTAGAATATAAAGGTTTAAAACGAAACTATCAAGTTTAAAACAAAAATTGATGGTTAGAAAAATATAGTTTATGAAAAAAAAATGAAAATGTGAATAGTTTTTACTGTAGAAAAAGTTCAAACCGTATGGACTTGAAGGAGAAGTTCGGATTTTAGGAGTTTAAGCCATTTTAAAACCGTTTACATGATTTGAATTGGCATAAATTATTACTCAACCAAACATCAGTTTGAACCGCTTGCATAAATTGAACTAGCTGAACCTATGCACTAAACGCTTTGTTAACATTCTCCAAAAAAAAAGTGAAAAGCTCTCAGCAACTACACTAAAAAGTAAAACGTTATTACAATATAAAGATTTCAAATTTTATAATTTCTAAATCAATATTTTTAGTTTCAACCACTTCCTTAAATACCGTATAAATCATACTTCAACTTATAGGATATCAATTGTTTATACTATATATTATATTATTTTATGGCTGCGTTTGGTATATAAGTCCCACCATTTGTATCTATAACCCCAACTTAAATTGGCGTTTAATAAACAAATAGTTTAAAATAGGTACAACTTTTAGTTTTGAGAACTTAAACCCCTTTTAAATTCTAACATTTTAAACCATTTTCTACTATAAAATCCTTCTCATTTTCATTTTCTTTCATAAACTATAATTTAAATTGATATTTCCAAACAACAATACCCTAATGTGATGTTTTATTTCTTATTCAAACCTTTACGTCCGAAACATCAATTTAAAACTACCATTTTAACCACATATGTTCAAAACTATTTGTTCAAACCATAAATTTCAAAATAAACCATAAAGTTGAAATAGATATTACATAATAATTATTTATTCTATTACATGTTTTAAATAATTAATAAAATCATAAAAGATATTTAATTTAAAATTTAACCATCTCAGTTTGAATCAAAATCAGATCTCGTGCAAATACTGCATAGATACAATATCACAATATTGGATGTAGTTATGCCATGTGTCACTCGCTCATTGAACGTGTGAAATCATGCCCACCAATCCTAAGGGTAGGCGTGATTCTCAACAGAATCCTAGTATGATTCTGCTCCAACTTCCAAGCACCCATGAACCTATAAATAGACCTAGTAGCTCTCTTTTTTGTAGACTTTTTGTGGCCTCCATTTAGTGTTCTTAATTGCTTTCCCTTTTAGAGCTTTAAAGAACTTTTGTTGAGAAAAGTTTGAAAGAGATATTGAAGAGATTTTCTAAAAAATCTTAATAGTGCCCGCATACTAGTTGATCCAGAAGAAAGAGAATAGGAGTACATGCCTTCAAAGAAGATGTTAGCAGATCCATTAACCAAAGCTGTAGCTCTTTATGTGTTTCAGGAGCATGTGTCCCATATGGGATTTGATTAAGTCTCTCGTTATATTAAGTTAGTGGGAGATATTGTTTTAAGTATGATGAACACTTAAATTATGATGATTGCTCTTGGTTTTATGCGATATATGTGCAATTTTTTTTTTTATTATTGCAATTATGTTCACACTTGTATCATCATCATCGTCATCACGCTTATTGAATTATTCCACTTAGTTGTTTACATTTTGTGTCCTGTCGATATATTATTGTGCACAACTAGTTAGGCTTATGGTTTAACATATTATTTGATTTTCTGTATTATATGAGTATTAATGTTTTGATTATGTTGTCCAAATGGGAGACAGTTGGAAGATTTATATGGATTTCATAATCCCAACTTATATGTTAGTATCAAATATTAAATTAGAGCATGTTATGGACCATAATGGGGTGGACTTATTTTACTTATTGCGCAAGGCTTATGAGTTTACCTTGTTTATAGTATTATATTGGGAAATCACATGAGAATAGGCCAACACTTAAATTTGTTGGAAGTGAATAGCCGATCTACTGAATTGTAGGAATTACTGGGTCATTTTTTTATTCTAAAGTTTTTGTTTTCCTATTTTGCCCTTCTTTCAAGATTTTCTTTGTTCGCAAACTCCCCTTCCTATGTTCTTGCTTGCCAATGCTGCTCGCTGCGTACCGCCACTTGTCCTCTGAAACCGTTGTCACACCATGCTCAGAACCAGCGATCTACAAGACCCGACCCTTACATGTCGAAAACAACATCGCTAATCGCCACCCAAAGTTCGATCGGAGAACTAAATTGTGATTTTTTGTAAAACACAAACGCAGGCGATGAATTTCAAGGACGAGATTGGTTGCCTGCTGTAATCGCTACCCACACTGGAGAAGACGATGTCGACAATATTGCATAGTTCACTATCTAGTCAATGGAGGTCGTCGATGTTCGAGGTCAAGATCTGGTCGTGCGAATGGGAGAGAGGAAAAGAAAGGGAGGAAGAATTGTTAGTCGTCAGGTTCTCTCCTTAGCGACACAACGGAATCTCTAGATTAGAGTTGGCATTCTCATCGCAGGGAGAGATTAGGAGAGAGGGAAAAGGAAGAAAGAGATTCTAGAGAGAGAAAAGAATTAGGAAAACTCATGAGCAGCGGAGAAATATAAAAGAAGAGAGAGAAAGGAGGAGAGAAGGAAAGATTGTTAGTTAAGGAAAGAGTGTTAGTTTTTGTAATGTGAGGGTATTTGAAGTAATTAATCTATTGATTGATGTGAAATTTATAAAATGCTATTTACCAACTGAATAAAATTTTTGGTTTATTAATTTTAATCCCTTATAATTTTGGCCTAATACACTCTTTCTCCCTATAATATTTCAGTGAACTTATTGAACTGAATAACAACATTGAGGGCTTGGCCCAAATAGACTTAGGGTTTATTTTGTTTTCTATAAATACATAATCCCTGGCACATGATGATTATTAGATGTGTGTGTCAGTGCCTGTAGAGAGGAGAGACAAGTATGAATTAATAACCCTTTCCACACTATTATGGTTTTCTAATGTCAGAGGAAAGTTGGAACACATGGCAATAGCTAATTCCAACACAACAGGAGCTAGGTATTCACAATATTACAATAGAAGATAGATTAAAGATTTTGGGTGGAATAAATTATAATAATTTTTTTATTATAGTTATTTCAAAATTAATAAAGGTGTCTATCTTAACAGTGTTTTGTGTTGAGCTAAATTTGTACCACTAACTTATACTATGTATTGGAAAAACAATAGACTTTGGAATAAAATAATTCAAAATGTATGACTCGTGCACTAATGGTGTGCAGATTAAAAAAAAAAGAAAGAAAAAAAAACCATAACCCAATGCATTTTCTAGCTAGGTCTTTGTCATCTCTGATTATACTGTCTATTTGCAAATATCTACTTTATGGACTTCTGTGTTTGCTTCAGAAATGGGATTTGTCTTCATTTATGGCAATTTCAAATAATCAATCTATTTGTACGGAAAGAACATATAAAAAAATCTAGGGTTAATATCTTGTAACACCCTGAATTTAATTAATGATATTAGTGTATAAAATGGTGAATTAATGTGTCATGATAAATGTTTTAAACTTAATTTGACTATTTTGTGGTATTTCTAAATTAATGTTATTTTTTATTATTTTAATGATTTTTAATTGCTGTTAATAATTTTATTTGTTTTTATTTGTTGTATTAAATTTTAAATAAAACAATTTATCAAATACCAACTACGTCTTTTTTCAAAACAATGGGTGGCATACAGTTTCTACACAGTGAAACCACCTACTTTTCTCTCTATTTATTCTCTCTCTCTTCGACTCTCCCTCACTCTCATTCTCTTCCTCTCCTCTCACTCTCTTTCTCTCGTCTCTCTGTCTCTCTGTGTCTCTCTCTTTCCCTCCTCTCCCTCTTTGATTCAAAATTTTAAGTTCAAGCCTTGATTTTAGCTAGATTGGGGATCAAGAAACATGATCAAGCTACTTCAAATTTGTTTTAAAGCTCGAATTCAAGGTTAGTTTTCAAAATCTCAAACTTTTTCAAAATTTTCAAGTTTCCTTGTATTTTGAATTCCAAGTTCGTTTAAGCTTAGAAAACCCTTAACCTAAGTTAGAAGAACATAAAACATTTAGAATCTAAGCTTGGTTTGATTAAAAATATATTTAAATCAAGTTTTTCTATTTTCTCCATTTTTCTCATTTTCAAATTTATTCAAAAATCTTTATGTAAATCTTGTTTTAATGTGTTAAAAAGTAATCTATTATGTTTTTCTATCAATTATGATCATTATTTATGCTTAAGAATTGAGAAAACATATTGAAATTGAGAATTGGAGCTCAGGGAGACCAAGGCTCGGGTTTTGAAAAATTCTAGAATTTTTCAATTCGGCAAGTCGGACTCATACGTCCGGTAGGCTAAACCTAGAAAATTCTAGCGGGCCAGACCTGAATTACCGGTAGACAGAACTGTACAGTTCAGCAGGCCAAACCAAGGAGACCGACAAGCCGACCGAGAATATTAAAAATTTGTCGTTTGTCGCCTGTTTTCACTTTGAATGCTCAAATATCACATTATGAATTAAAGTTATTTAATTTTTTTAATTTAATCAAAATTAATAGAAGCTGAAGGTATAAATATGCTTAGTAAAATATGTTTATTTTCGTCATTATATATCTCTACAGCAATTTTATACATAGTTTACCAAACATCGATAGCTCTGCTTTTGGTCCTCATAATAGCTTAAAAAAAAAAAGTTTACCAAACACCTATATGTTTTTGGTTGTCACGAACCCAAAACCGGGTGGTGACATGGTGGTTTAATTAAATTAATTAAACAAACTTTAACTAAACTTGCAATTAATTAATTGAGTTATTTATAAACATATGGTAAATTTAAAAACTTTTAGTTAATTATCTCTAAACTAATGTAACTTAAAAGTAGTAAAAACCAATGAGAACAAGTCAGGCCATACCAGACCTATATCTGTGCACACATATAGTATTGACATAAATAAAATACAAACACAGTCCAATTCAAATAAAAAATGATTAAATAATACATGCCTTAATTAAATAAGCAAATAGCTTAATTAACAACTCCTACAGTCTACGTATTCAATCGATAGAGTCCTACTTAGAAGTATGCTACGAACCACCTGGAGGGGGGATTTTTAAAACAAGTAAAAAATTGTGAGCGAAAGGCTTAATGAGACTTGGGTTTTGAAAACATTAACTTAAATAAAAGAAATTGCATTAATACAAAAACTACAAAAAAAGGCAGTATATAGAACCAGTTATTTATATGATTAACATTTCGGTCCAATGATCATCTAATATTTAATTTATCATTTTAGCCTATGTAAAGCCATAAAAAAAAATCACCACCGCAGTGGCCCAGCTAGATTTCGGGATCTACCCCCAATATCGCTCTCTACACGACCCGATCTCTAAACGTGGCATCATGCACTGATGTCCTATTCTGAATGGAGTTCTCGACTCGTTTGGTACTAACTATTATAGTACTCATATCATTACTAGAGTCTCATGTTACTGAGTTTTCTCATTTACATTCATTATTCAGTTTATTATGATCATTTTATTGTTTAAAATTTACTAAAAATAATTGAATGAATACATAACAATCATTCCTAAAAACACCCGTTACTTTAACGAGTATGATTTTTGGTAAAATCATATGAATAAAAATGTCACTTCAGTTTTTTTTTACTAAATCTCCGTAGTAAATATTTAAAACCTATCTATCACTCACTTCTACCAACCTTGCCCCACTACATTAATGCTCAATTAAATAGCATCCTTATCATTTGGAGACATAGAATTAATTCACCTCAACTACTAGGAGACATCGATATATTTTCTTAACCATATTTTTAATGCTTCCTTCATCTTCTTCCACAACTTGTCCTATTTGCCCCCTCAATTATGATGACATTATTTGCTAAAAGTCTCCATGGGAGATATAATAATCATTTCTTTTAATACTCATTTAATTTTCTCCTTCTCCTCAATTATTTTGATGCCTATTTATTCAACCATCACCA